>CM075960.1:4766507-4969007 GCA_038048745.1 Coluber constrictor foxii
GCATTGTAAGCCGCCCTGAGTCTCTGGAGAAGGGCGACATATAAATCTAACTAACTAATAAATAAATAAATAAAATAAAACAATAAAAACATTTCACCATTACATCTTTTAATTCCAGATAAAAACAAATATTTATAACATAAATTCTAGCATCTTAATGAAACCATTCTATTATACCAAAAATCAATCTAGCTATTTCCAAATTCTTCTCCATTACTTCTTTTAATGACAATATCAAAATACAAAAGTTTTTTTCCCCTTAAAAAGTAATCATCATCATCATCATCATCATCATCATCTAACCTCTTAATCTAAATGTTTACCTTACTATTTTATCACCTCCTATTTTAAGTTCCAAATATATGCAACATTAATCTTTATTTTCCATTTATTGATCAAAATTCTTCCTGTGCCTTTTAGTATCTAGACCCATCCAGTCTTCAAATCTTAAATTTTTATACAAAGATCTCAAAATTTCCAATGGAAGGCACTCTTGACAACTTGATTAATGTTTGAGCCCCGTTCAGATCCAGGAAAATGGATGGGAATTCTGGCTAGGTTCTCTTTTTCCCGGATGTTCCTATTGAATATTTGGACTAGAGGACCTCCGAGGTCCCTTCCAGCTTAATCAGTATTAATCAGAATCCTGATTAATTAATTGTGGTTTTGAACGGAAGGGGGAAAGACGGAGTGAAGCTGCACCTAGCAGTTCAGCGGTGAGGGATTTAAAGAAGGTTATTTCGAGTGACAGTGAAGCAACATGGCTGCAATTGCGTAATATTCCTTTGTTGGCGGCTCTGAGTCACGCTACACGGTCCTGGACCATCCCGGGGAAGCTGCAGTGAGGTCACGCGTGTCCCGACAGCATCATGCAAATGACCGGAGTCACACAATGGGCGTCATTTGAGAAATGCCGTGTCCCCAACCTGCTTGCTCGAGTCCTCCTCAAACTTACGACTGTAATGCAGCCTGGAATTTCCTTTGTAAGTCATAACAGTCATAATTTGAGAAACTCACACAAGTGGCACCGATTTTATCCTTTTTTTTTTTTTTTTAGAAATGGTTAAGCTAACGAGATATTGATCCAGTCCTACAGGGGAATTATAGAGTCCGTCATTTGTACTGATAGTCCTCAATTTACAACGGTTTGTTGAGTGACCGAAACGGTCACTGAGAAAAGGGACTTATGGCTGTTTTTCACAGTTACGACCTCTGAAGCATCCCCAGGGTCATGGGATCAAAATTCAGATGCTTGGCAACGGGTTCATACTTATGACGGTCGCAGCGTCCCTGGGGGGTGAGGGATGGGGGGCTGTCACGTGACCCCCCCTTTTGCGATCTCCTGACCAGCAAAGTCCATGAGAAGCCAGATTCACTGAAAGTATGTGTTACTAGTTTAACAACTGCAGTGATTCACTTAACGACGGTGGCAAGGAAAGTCGTAAAGTGGGGTAAAGCACACTTTACGAATGTTTCGCTTAGCAACATGAATTTTGGGCTCAATTGTGGTCGTAGGTTGAGGACTACCTGTTTGTACATTGAGAGCTTCTGCACCAGAGACAAATCCCATGTGTGTCTGATCACACTTGTTCAAATAAAATATTCTATTCTGTTCTGTTCTTATTCCTAATGCTATTCTATTCTATTCTGTTCTGTTCTGTTCTGTTCTGTTCTGTTCTGTTCTGTTCTGCTCTGCTCTGTTCTATTCTATTCTGTCCTATTCTTATTCCTAATGCTATTCTATTTTATTCTGTTCTGTTCTTATTCCTAATGCTATTCTATTTTGTTGTTCTGTTTCGTTCTTATTCCTAATGCCATTCTATTCTATTCTATTCTATTCTATTCTATTCTATTCTATTCTATTCTATTCTATTCTATTCTATTCTATTCTATTCTATTCTATTCTATTCTATTCTATTTTGTACTTTTCTGTTCTTATTCCTAATGCTATTCTATTCTGTTTTGTTCTTATTCTATTTTTATTCCTAATGCTATTCTATTCTGTTCTGTTCTTATTCCTAATGCTATTCTATTCTAATCTATTCTGTTCTGTTCTGTTCTGTTCCTATTCCTATTCCTATTCCTATTCCTATTCCTATTCCTATTCCTATTCCTATTCCTATTCCTATTCCTATTCCTATTCCTATTCCTATTCCTATTCCTGTCCTGTTCTTACTCCTAATGCTATTCTATTCTGTTCTGTTTCATTCTTATTTTATTCTGTTCTGTTCTGTTGTGTTGTGTTCTATTCTTATTCCTAATGCTATTCTGTTCTGTTCTTATTCTGTTCTGTTCTTATTCCTAATGCTATTCTATTCTATTCTGTTCTGTTTCGTTCTTATTCTATTCTATTCTATTCTATTCTATTCTATTCTATTCTATTCTATTCTATTCTATTCTATTCTATTCTATTCTATTCTATTCTATTCTATTCTATTCTATTAATTTTATTCTGTTCTGTTCTTATTCCTAATGCTATTCTATTCTTTTTTTAAAAATTAGTTTTATATGCCACCCTTCTCCGGAGACTCAGGGCAGCTTACAATGCATTAAGCAATAGCCTTCATACTTTTGAATATTTTTTATACAAAGTCATCTTATTGCCCCCACAAACTGGGTCCTCAATTTACCTACCTTAGAAAGGATGGAAGGCTGAGTCAACCTTGAGCCTCGAACCTTGCAATAATTGCAGACAGCTGAATCTTAATAACAGGCTATTAGCCTGTTGAGCTGAGGCTCTATTCTATTCTATTCTATTCTGTTCTGTTCTGTTCTGTTCTGTTCTATTCTATTCTATTCTATTCTATTCTATTCTATTCTATTCTATTCTATTCTATTCTATTCTATTCTATTCTATTCTATTCTATAATTCTGTTCTGTCCTATTCTTATTCCTAATGCTATTCTATTCTATTCTATTCTGTTCTGTTCTGTTCTGTTCTTATTCTTAATGCTATTCTATTCTATTCTGTTCTGTTCTGATTCGTTCCTATTCTATTCTATTCTATTCTATTCTATTCTATTCTATTCTATTCTATTCTATTCTATTCTATTCTATTCTATTCTATTCTATTCTATTCTATTCTATTCTATTCTAATTCTGTTCTTATTCCTAATGCTATTCTATTCTGTTCTGTTTCATTTTCATTTTATTCTGTTCTGTTCTGTTGTTTCTGTTTTGTTCTGTTCTTATTCCTAATGCTATTCTATTCTGTTCTGTTTTGTTCTTATTCTGTTCTGTTCTTATTCCTAATGCCATTCTATTCTGTTCTGTTCCTGTTCTGTTCTGTTCTACTCTTCTCCAAAGCACCAGAAGGCAAGACAGAAAGCAATTGATGGAACATAACCTCGGAGAGAAGCAACCTAGAACAATTAACCAGTGGAACCACTTGCTACTAGAAGCTGTGGGTTCTCCATCACTGGAGGTTTTCAAGACGAAACCGGGCAGTCTGAAATGGTATGGGATCTCCTGCTTGAGGAGTGGGTTGGACTGGAAGACCTCCAAGGCCCCTTCCAACTCTCCCTCTGGGGGGAATCATATCTCAGAAAGTCAACCTTAGCCATTGCAATTCCCACTCACCCACCCCCCAAGCAGGATTTCCTTTTGCAATACCCTCCCAATATTGTGAACCTCTTCCTGGAGAGCAGATTTGGGTCCTTCCAGGAGCTGAGCAGGTCCCCCTCCCCCGGGGAAGGGGGCGGGCAGGGGGAACCCACCCCCTCGAACAACAAACTTTCCAAGGTATCGTGGGAAACTCTGTTTGCGGAAGCTGCCGAGGGCCAGACCGCAACTACTCCCGTTGCCTTACTTGATTGCGAAACCCAGCAGGGGCCAGGAGGATGAGGGTTCAACCCCCCCACCCCCAAATGAGATTCGCCCAAGAGGCAAGCAAGGCCCGGCCCCGAACCTGTGGCTGTTTGAGCGGAAGAGCCAAGGGTACATCATGTCCCTACTTTTCCGACCGCAATGTCGACATTTCTTCGCCCAAGTTCTCCTAGTGCGCCAGTTGCGTCCTTACTTGGAGCAAGATTTTTATTTATTTATTTATTTATTTTAATTTGATTTATATGCCGCCCTTCTCCAGAGACTCAGGGCGGCTTACAATGCGCTAAGCAATAGCCTTCATCCTTTTGTATATTTATACAAAGTCAGCTTATTGCCCCCACAAACTGGGTCCTCAATTTACCCACCTTAGAAAGGATGGAAGGCTGAGTCGACCTTGAGCCTGGCTAGGATTGAACTCGCAGAAATTACAGGCAGCTGGTGTTAATTGCTGCCTTTAGTAGGAGGCATTAGCCCCCTACGCTACACAGGCTCCTTGTAGATGCCCTACGCACTGTTACTCACGCGCTGGTCACCTCCCGTCTTGACTACTGCAAAGCTCTCTACCTAGGGCTGCCCTTGGAAACCACCCGAAGGCTTCAGCTGGTGCAGAATGCGGCCGCGTGGGTTGTGATGGGAGCGTCCTGACACTCCCATTTACACCCCTCCTGCGCGACTTGCATTGGTTTACTGATTGCCCTTCGGGTGAGGTTCGAGGTGCTGGTTATCACCTATAAAGCCCTTCATGGCCTCCGCCCGGGATATTTGTCGGACCCCCTGCAGCCAGCGACAATCCCCAATCACCCGGTGCATTCCCACAGACAGGGCCTCCTCAGGATGCCGTCGGCCAGACAGTGTCGGCTGGCGACCCCCGGGGGGGAGAGCTTTCTCTGTGGGCGCACCCACCCTCTGGAACCAACTTCCTTCACTCGTTCCTCCGTGGTTTGAAGACCTGGTTGGACCGACGGGGGTTTCCTAATCAATTTTAATTGTTTTAAATTCGGATTTTAACTCTCATCGTTTTATGAGGGGTTATGCATTCTTATTGTTGTGAGCCGCCCTGTGTCCTCGGAGATACGGCGGCATATAAATTGCATAAATAAAATAACTAAATACATTTCTCCCTTAAATTGGCCTGCCAGCTCTACCTCCTCACCTGCCCTGGGATCCCAGCAGGTGTGGGGGGGGGGGAAGAAAAGGGCAAAGGGGTATCTGGGGAGGTCTGGGGCATCAGGATGGTCCCTCGAACCGCAAAGTGGGGAGGGGGGGAGGTCTTGATTTTTCAGCTGTCTGACTTCCCCTTTCTCTCTGCCTCCCGACAACAGAGAATTGACAGTGAATGCCGGAGACCGAATTTTTTTGGTGTGTGTGTGTGTGTGTGTGTGTGTTAGTGACTGTGATTGACGTAAGGGTTGTTGCATCAACATTGCACTTTTATGAGGTATTTTTCTCTCGTGAGCCTTTTAGAGTTGCAAACTTCCAAAGCAACTTTGGGGCCAAAATATTGAATTAGCCCTTAATTGCTTTTAAATGTTGTCTTCCATGTGGTTTTATGGTGGCTGTACACCGCGCTGAGTCCTTCGGGAGAAGGGCGGTATAAAAATTTAATAAATAAATCAATAAGAAATAAAAATAAATAAATAAATAAATAAATAAATAAATAAAAGCACTGGCAATTTTTATGAGTGGGATATGTGAAGGGAGCGGGGTTGGAGGAGGAGGAGGAGCAGGAGGAGGGGGAGGGGGAGAAGGAGAAGGAGGAGAACTGTGGGGTCCTCGGTGCTCTCTGAAGGAAGTGGGACTTGAGCAACCTCCCCCCCACCCCACCTTTTAGCACTGATGATGTTATCTAGTTGGGTCATGAAACATCTGCAAGAAAATAGCCAAGCTCAGAGAGCACCAGGGACCCCACAGTTCTCCTTCTCCTTCTCCTTCTCCTTCTCCTTCTCCTTCTCCTTCTCCTTCTCCTTCTCCTTCTCCTTCTCCTTCTCCTTCTCCTTCTCCTTCTCCTTCTCCTTCTCCTTCTCCTTCTCCTTCCTTCCTTCCTTCCTTCCTTCCTTCCTTCCTTCCTTCCTTCCTTCCTTCCTTCCTTCCTTCCTTGATGATGTTACCTAGTTGGCTCACGAAACGTCTGTAAGAAAACCACCAAGCTCAGGGAGGACCGAGGACCCCACCGTTCAACCCTGAGCTCCAGTACAAATTCTCTTCTCTAGATAAAAGTAAAAGTTAATTAATTAAAAGTTAATTCAGTCACCGGGTGAAGAGGGCTGGACCAAGCCAGGTGCTTGAAAAACAATCACTGCCACCCTCTGCCAATCTGCCTGTCCTGTCTTTGTGAGGGCACTGCCCTGGCAAGGGGATGGCCCCTTTGAGAGGTGTCCTTCTTACCCAACACCCTTAAAAACATCTCCTGGATCAGTTGCAGGTCTTCAGCCAATGTTGCCCTTTTCAATGGAGCAGTAGAATAAGAGTTGGGGGTCTTCGAGTCTCACCATCTGCTGAAGCAGGAGACTCTATTTCAGAGGAGTGCCTGTCCAGTCTCTTCTTAAAGGCCTCCAGGGATGGAGCACCCCCAACTTCTGGTGGCAAGCAGTTCCACTGGTTAATGGTCCTCGCTGTTAGGAAATTCCTCCTTAATTTCAGGTTGCTTCTCTCCCTGATGAGTTTCCATCCGTTGTTTCTTCTCCTGTCTTCTCAGGTGGAGAAGAATAGCTTGAGCTCCAAATAGCTTTGGAGAATAGCTTGACTCCCTCTTCTTTGGGGCAGCCCACCCGAGATGTGGGAACACTGGAGTTCCCACATCTCGGGAACATGAAAAGAAGGAGTACCCCTACTCCTTCTTTTCATTAAATTGGACATACCCAGTTCCTGCAACCGTTCTTCATATGAGAAGATTCTACCCTGTTGGGACAGTAGGCTCCTCTCTCCATCTCATGGAGAACATCTCCTTTGGGGTCTCCAAAGCTTCCAGACCCTTCCCATGGTCCCTGCCTCATCCTCAGCAAAGACCAGGTGTACCAGGTAGAGAGCCTGTCTATATCGAAGCAACAAAAGGTGATTTATTCAACATCCCTCCCTCACCTTGGCCAGCCGTCAAGCGGGACAGGAAGGGCTGAGGCCATCCCACACGTTTCCACCCTGGAGAAGCTCTGAAGGACCAACTTCAATAGAGCTCTGAGCTCTTGAAAGAGGCCTCCTCCTCCTCCTCTTCTTCCTCTGGTTTCTTTCATCTGCTTCCAAGTAACCCTCATCAAAGGTGAGGGCAGGTAGAGTTCAACCTTGTGGGAACAAGGAAGCCGCTGCAGGATACGGGTAAAAGGAGGAGGTGCGAGGAGAGAGAGAGAGAGAGAGAGAGAGAGAGAGACATTGATAGTCCTCGACTTACGACCATAATGGAGCCCAGAATTTCCTTCGCTAAGCGAGACATTTGTGAAGGGAGTTTTAGCCCCGTTTTTGGACCATTCTTGCCACCGTTGGTAGGCGAATCCCTGCAGTTGTTAAATCAGTCACACGGTTGTTAAAGTGAATCCGGCTTCCCGCATTGACTTCGCTGGTCAGAAGGACCCCGGGGGCGTTGCAACCGTCATAAATGTGAGCCAGTGGTCAAATGGCTGAATTTTGATCACGCGGATGACCACGGGGATGCTGCGACGGTCGTAGGTGTGAAAAAAAAATGATCTGGTCACTTTTTTTCAGTGCCATTGAAACTTCAAACGGTCACTAAATGAACGGTTGTAAGTTGACGACTACTGGTGATTTTTTTTTTATTTGATTTATATGCCGCCCTTCTCCAGAGACTCAGGGCGGCTTACAATGCATTAAGCAATACACTTCATACTTATGTATATTTATACAAAATCAGCTTATGGCCCCCCACAAACTGGGTCCTCAATTTACTTACCTTAGAAAGGATGGAAGGCTGAGTCAACCTTGAGCCTCGAACTGGTGTAATTGCAGACAGCTGGATGTTAATAACAGGCTATTCAGCCGGTTGAGCTATCTGAGGCTTTTGGACGAAAGTGCATACATGATTGGAAAAAACGTTAAGGCAGCGTATAGAACAGGGGTGTCAAATTGGATTCTGGATTTGAGGGCTGGATCAGCATTGGAGTTCTCCTCCGTGGGCGGGCGGAGCAGCAGCGGGGGTTAGGGGAGACGGGATGGGTGCCTACTGTACAGTGGTGGGTTGCTACCGGTTCTACCCGGATTGACGAACAGGTAGCAGTGGCGGCAGGAGCCTCCGCCCACCCATGCACACACAAGCGAACCAGTAGTGATGGATTTTGCAACCCACTACTGCTACTGCAGCACTCCGCTGGCCAAAAACAGGCCGCACAGAGGCCTCCTGTGCAGGACCCATTTCGGCCTGTTTTTGGCCTGTTTCTGGCCTGTTTTAGTGGGGGGGGGGGCACATGTGATCTGTTTTTGGCCAGCAGAGTGCTGCTGGAGGCCGGGGAGGCTGAAAACAGGCTACACAGAGCCCGTTTTTGGCCTGGTTTTGGCCGGCAGAGTGCTGCTGGAGGCCGGGGAGGCCGAAAATAGGCCGCACAGAGGTCTCCTGTGCAGGGGCCGTTTTGGCCTGTTTTTGGCCCATTCATGGCCCATTTCTGGCCTGTTTTGGCTGGCAAAGTGCTGCTGGAGGCTGGAGAGGCTGAAAACGGGCCACACAGGGCTAGTTTTTGGCATGTTTTTCGCCCATTTCTGGCCATTTTAGGCCAGCAAAGTGCTGCAGGAGGCCCTGGAGGGCGAAAATGAGGCATAGTAGGGGGGCACATGTGATCCGTTTTTGACCAGCAGAATACTGCTGGAGGACGGGGAGGCCGAAAATAGGCCGCACAGAGCCCATTTTTGACCCGTTTTTGGCCGGCAGAGTGCTGCAGGAAGCCATGGAGGGCAAAAACGAGGCACGGGGGCCCCCCACACAGTCCATTTTAGACCACAGGGGCACCGCGGGTGTTGAGTTTGACACCCTGATGTAGATTATAAGACAGTACTATTTTTGTTAGGCCTAATATCAGAAAAATATGATAAAGGGAAGGTATGTTTAATTTTACATGCATTGACCGCAGCAAGAATTGTTATCTGCACAATACTGGGGGAAAAAAAAACCCCGAGGAAACACCTAGAGGAGAAGAAGATATAATAAAAATAAAAATAGGAAACAGTACAGAAATGGATAGACTACCCCGGAAGATAAAAGAAAAAGAAGACACAGACGATTTTAGAACTTGAGCCTTGCTTTATCAATGGTTGGATAATAGAGGAAGAAACTAGGAACTGAAAAAGTATGATTATGTAAGCAAATTAACCCGGACAGCATGCTGTTCACCTATTGCCGTGATGGAGAACCTATGACACGGGTGCCACAGGTGGTACGTGGAGCCATATTGGTGGGCACGCGAGCTCAGCTCTGGCATGCATGCGTGTGCTGGCCAGTTGATTTTCGGTTCTTCTGGGCCCACCAGAAATCAGGAAACATGCTGTTTCCAGCCTCTGGAGGGCCTCTAATGGAGGGTGGGGAAGGCTGTTTTTGCCCTCCCCAGGCTCCTAGAAAGGCTCTGGAGCCTGGGGAGAGCGAAAAATGGGCCCACTGTGCCATCACGTGCCAAAAGCAGGGGGAACATGGCGGGGGGGGCGGGGCACATAGAATTATGGATGTGGGCACACGTGTGTGTGTGTCCCCCCCCCGCTGTTCCCTGCTTTTGGCATGTGATGGCAAAAAGGTTAGCCATCACTGACCTATTGTATGTGAAGAGCCTTGGTGGCGCAGCAAAGTGCTGTTAAAGTAGCACTTAGCTGCCAGCTGCCTGCAATTACTGCGAGATCGAATCTCACCAGGCTCAAGGTTGACTCAGCCTTTCATCCTTCCGAGGTAGGTAAAATGAGGACCTGGATTGTGGGGGCAATAAGATGACTTTGTATAAAAAAGAACATCGCTTAGGGGGGGCCGAAAGCCCTACTAAGCAGGTATATACAAAAGTATGAAGGCTGTTGCTTAACGCATTGTAAGCCGCCCTGAGTCTCCGGAGAAGGGCGGCATATAAATCGAACCAATAAATAAATAAATAAATAAATAAGAGAAAATATATAAATAAACTATTAAAAAAGAAAAGGGAGAGGAAAGTTTGCCAAGGAGTTGTTGAATTATCTACCCCCTCCAGCAGCAGATTTCCAGCAAAACCACAAGAACAGATAATCCATGATTTCCATCCAATTTTTCAGTGACCGTTCGAAGTGACGATGACACTGAAAAAAAGTGACTCACGACCAGTTTTCACACTTACGACTGATGCAGCATCCCCACGGTGATCAAACGTTCGGCTAGCCCTCGACTTAATTGTTCCTTTAGCGACCGTCCAAAGTTACAGCAGCATTGAGAAAAGGGGACATCTCATGTCCTGTTTTCACACTTACGACCGTTGCAAGATCCCCACCGTCACATAATCAAAAGTCAGAAGCTTGGCAACTGACTCGTATTTATGACGGTTGCAGCAGCCCGTGGGGACAGGGGGGAAGGTGTCATGTGATTTCCCTTTTATGACCTTCCGAGCGGCCAAGCCGATAGCGAAGCCAGATTCACTTAACAACTGGGTTACCCATTTAACGACTGCATGGTTTACTTAAACCACTGTGGTTTAACGTGGTTGTAAAATGGGGCAAAGCTCACTGAATAACTGTTCCAGCAACGCAAATGTTGGATTCAATTTTGGCTGGTAGGATATTTATTTATTTATTACATGCATTTATATGGTGTGAGCCTAATAAGTTGTCCAGGCAATATATGTGTTCTATGACTTTAACATGAATTGTAATGCTGAGTCATGCTGTAATTAGATAATCCCTAGTTGTAAATGTATTTAAGAAGGGATCTGTAATGTAGTCAGTTGATGATATGCTACCATTGTGTGTGGAGTTGCTACCATTGTGCTATCATCGTGGATGGATCTGCTACCATTGTGGTTTGTGAACCAGAGTGAACTTGTTATTCTAACCAACTACTGTTTCTATGGTAAGAAGGAGCCTGAGTAGCGTAGGGGGCTAATGCCTCCTACTAAAGGCAGCAATTAACATCCAGCTGCCTGTAATTCTGTGAGTTCAATCCTAGCCAGGCTCAAGGTCGACTCAGCCTTCCATCTTTTCTAAGATGGGTAAATGGAGGACCCAGTTTGTGGGGGCAGTAAGCTGACTTTGTATAAATATATACAAAAGTATGAAGGCTATTGCTTAATGCACTATAAGCCGCCCCGAGTCTCCGGAGAAGGGAGGCATATAAATCAATTAAAAAAAAAAAGATTTTTGTACCACTGGACTGATTTCACTGGCAAAGATTTGGCTTGTTTAAAAGATGATGAGATTGTTTTTTCACTGTGAAGTAGACTTTTGATAAACCAGTTTGCACTTATCTCCCATTCATTGCTCTCAGCAATGTTTTCTCTGTGCTCTACACTCCGCTGGTTGGTAACACAACAATATCCTTAACATGGGCCATAAATTGAGGACCATCTGTAAAAGGAACCTTTTGATTGGGTAGCAAAAATCATCTCATCCAGTTACAGCATAAAAACTCGGCGTGCAATAATGCTTAAGCAGAATCACTGAATTGTATTAAAAGTAGAAGGGGAAAGAAAAATTAAAAAAAACAGCCTGGGAAAAGACCTTCTCAGTCCCGTAGAGTCCTTGTAAAAGGACACAACTGCCTTTTATTAAAACAACTAGTACATAGAGATGAATAACCCTTTGTTACTTCAGCCTGAGAAAGTTTTTATTTTGCGGTTAGAAAGTTTCAGTGATTCGGTTGCTAAGCCACAAAACTTCTGCATTTCATTAAAGTCAAATGCAAATTCAGAACAGAGCTGGAGGGGACCCTGGAGGTCTTCTAGTCCAGCCTCCTGTTCTAGCACCATTTCAGACAAGTGGCTGTCCAGTCTCTTCTTAAAAACCTTCCAGTGATGGAGCCCCTACGACTTCAGGTGGCCAGTAGTTCCACTGGTTCATTATTCTCACTGTCACAAAATTTCTACTTGGTTACATTATAAGGTTATCATCATTAAATGTAAAAAGTACAGGCAGTTCTTGATTTACGACCACAACTCGAGTCCAAAATTTCCTGTTGCTAAGCCGGACGGTTGTTAAGGGAGTTTTGCTCCCGTTTACTTACTTCCTTTGCCGCCGTTGTTAAGTCCAACACTGCCGTTGTTAAATTAGTCATACGGTTGTTAAGTGAATCAGGTTCTTTCTTTCTTTCTTTCTTTCTTTCTTTCTTTCTTTCTTTCTTTCTTTCTTTCTTTCTTTCTTTCTTTCTATTTCAATTTATATACCGCCCTTCTCCCCAGGAGGGGGACTCAGGGCGGTGAACAGCCAAATTAAAACACATATAATACAAATATTAAAAAAATTAATATATAACTTTGCTTGTATGATGGTCGCAAAAAGGGATCACGTGACCCTGGGACATTGCAATGTCACGTGGTCAATCATATGACCATGATGCTTGCAACAGTGGTGTGAAAATGGCCATGTCACTTTTTTTCAGTCCCGTTGTAACTTTGAACCGTCGCTCAGTGAGTGGTTCTAAGTCGAGGACTACTTGCAAAGGAAAGTTAAAAAAAAAAAAGTACAATAAAACCCATGTTGCTTGGCTGTCACTCTCCTGGCCATTTATTTTCAATTCTTTCCTTGCTGTTTCTTCTTTTTGTAATTTTTTTTTTTAAAAATTTGATTGATTTTCTATTAAATACATCTCTTGGTGCTTAATAAACATTGTCTGGGTATTTAATTTGCTTAGCAACCCAGATTTACATTCTTCATCTCACCCCACCCCTTTTTCCCAACCATCGGTAAAATAAATTCCATGTTTGATAATATTCTACGTCCTCTTTCTGTTTAATTTTCAATGTCAATCTAGCCATTTCTGCACCATCTAGTACAGTGATGGCTAACCTCTTTGTCATCATGTGCCAGGAGCATGGGGGGGAGGGGGGGGAAGGGAGGGTCACGCACACGTGTGCCCACACCCATAATTCTATGTGCCCTCGCCCCGCACATGCGTGCACGACCCCCCGACTACCCCGTCACTCCTGGCATGCGATGGCACAGTGGGCGTAGTAGGCCTATTTTTTGCTCTCCCCAGCCTCCAGAGCCTTTCTAGGAGCCTGGGGAGGGCGAAAATGGCCTTCCTCACCCTCCCGGAAGCCCTCCGGAGGCTGAAAATGGTCCAGAAGGCTTGAAAATCAGCTGGCGCTGAGCTCACAGCGCCCACCGATATGGCTACGTGTGCCACCTGTTCGCCATCACAGATCTAGTATCTTTTTGACTTCTTGGTATATCTGCATTTTTCCAATATTGTGCAAAAATAATCCTCACTGCTGTTGAGACATGTTATATTAAATGCCTACTTTTCTTATCAAGTTTTTTTCTGATATTATACCTAACAATTCAGGTTTAAAATCTACGTGTTTTCCTATCCTCTTTTCCAATCACCTTGTTGTATCTTTGCCCAATTCTTTTTTCTTTTTTCTGCTTTGACACAAGTTTACCACAAATGATAAATAAAATGTGCCCGTTTTTGGGTTACATTTCCAACATTTGCTAGACATATTTTTAAACATTTTAGCTGCCTGTTGCGACTCTCCTTGGTTTCTGGTTTCTTAGAGTTGGTCAACCCTTGAGTCAATATATTTCTTTTATTCCTTGCCTGTTCCATCATCAGTTCTCACCTTTGTGGATTTTAGAATTATTATTCTGGTGCTTGGAAGGATTTTTCTCCCTTAATTCTCTTTCTTTGGCCAGATTCGATTTGATCCTGGCTAACTAGGCTAACCGCCCTGAGTCCGTAAGGAGAAGGGCGGTATATAAATCTAATAAAACTTAAACTTAAACTTACTGTATTTTCCTGCGTATAAGACTACTTTCTAACACACAAAAATCTTCTCAAAAGTCGGGGGTCGTCTTATACGCCGGGTCTCATTCTCCTGTAACCAGGCAGACCAGCCCGAAAGGCTCTGACGAGCCTTAAATGGCTCTGAGGAGGGTTGTCTTATACGCCCAGTCGTCTTATACGCCGGAAAATACGGTAATTATAACTCCGGAATATATTTGCTGCATTTATTCCTGTGCAAGCAGTCCTGGAGTTATGACCACAATGGAGTTCAAAATTTCTAAGTTGCTAAGCGGGACCGTGCTTAAGTGAATTTCGCCCCATGTTGCAACCATTCCTGTCACGGTTGTTAAGTGAATCACAGAAGTTGTTAAGTAAATAGGAGGGTTGTGAAATCAGAATCTGGCTTCCCGTTGACTTTGCTTGTCCGAAGGGGATCACTCCAACTGTCGTAAGTACATGCCAGTTTCCAAACATCTGAATTTTAATCACGTGGGGATACTGCAATGGTGGTGTGAAAAATGGTCGTAAGTCACTTTTCTCAGGGCCGTCGTAACTTTCAACAGTCACTAAATGAACTGTATTGGGTGCCTGTCAGTGTGGATCAGAAACTTGGAATTTCCTGGTGGTGATTTTTCTTTTCTTATGATGAGATCTGAACGTGCCAGAGTTTGAATTAAGGACATTCACTTCCTCCTTTATCCCCTTTGCATGGACAGAGATGGGGAAATGTGGGTTTTCCCTAGTGAGCCTGGATTGACATTTTATTGGCAAGTCATCCTCAGGAGGAGGAAGTTTAAGGTTGGTTTGGAGGAGATATAAAGATATCCGGGGACCAAAAGAATCATTACAACGATTACAAGTCAGAAGAGCCATCGTAATCCAAGACCTTCGTAGTAAGTAATCTGATTTGATTTGAATTGAATTCAATACTTTGCATGGGCATGCAATGCTGAAATTTAATACTTTATTTGGCCAAGTGTGATTAGAGGCCCAAGAAATAAATTCAGTACTTATTTGGTCAAGTGTGATTAGATGCATGAGGAATAAATTCAATATTTTTATTTGTCCAAGTGTGATTAGAGGCACAAGGGATAAATTCAATACTTTTATTTGGTCTAGAGTGATTAGACACGCGAGGATTAAATTCAACTCTTTATTTGATCATGTACAATTAGATGCACGAGGATTAAATTCAGTACTGTATTTGGCCAAGTGTGATTAGAGGCATGAGGAATAAATGCAATACTTTATTTGGTTACATATAATTAGATGCACCAGGATTAAATTCAATACTTTATTTGTCCAAGTATGATTAGATGCACGAGGAATAAATTCAATACTGTATTTATCCAAGTGTGATCAGAGGCACGAGGAATAAATTCGATACTGTATTTATCCAAGTGTGGATAAATTCAATACGAGGAATAAATTCGATGCTGTATTTATCCAAGTGTGATTAGAAGAACGAGGAATAAATTCAATACTGTATTTATTCAAGTGTGATCAGAGGAACAAGGAATAAATTCGATACTGTATTTATCCAAGTGTGATTAGAGGAATGAGGAATAAATTCAATACTGTATTTATCCAAGTGTGATCAGAGGAACGAGGAATACATTCAATACTGTATTTATCCAAGTGTGATTAGAGGAATGAGGAATAAATTCGATACTGTATTTATCCAAGTGTGGATAAATTCAACACGAGGAATAAATTCAATACTGTATTTATTCAAGTGTGATCAGAGGAACAAGGAATAAATTCGATACTGTATTTATCCAAGTGTGATCAGAGGAACGAGGAATACATTCAATACTGTATTTATCCAAGTGTGATTAGAGGAATGAGGAATAAATTCGATACTGTATTTATCCAAGTGTGGATAAATTCAACACGAGGAATAAATTCAATACTGTATTTATTCAAGTGTGATCAGAGGAACAAGGAATAAATTCGATACTGTATTTATCCAAGTGTGATTAGAGGAATGAGGAACAAATTCAATACTGTATTTATCCAAGTGTGATTAGAGGAATGAGGAATAAATTCGATACTGTATTTATCCAAGTGTGGATAAATTCAACACGAGGAATAAATTCAATACTGTATTTATTCAAGTGTGATCAGAGGAACAAGGAATAAATTCGATACTGTATTTATCCAAGTGTGATTAGAGGAATGAGGAATAAATTCAATACTGTATTTATCCAAGTGTGATCAGAGGAACGAGGAACAAATTCAATACTGTATTTATCCAAGTGTGATTAGAGGAATGAGGAATAAATTCGATACTGTATTTATCCAAGTGTGATTAGAGGAAGGAGGAATAAATTCAATATTGTATTTATCCAAGTGTGATCAGAGGAACGAGGAACAAATTCAATACTGTATTTATCCAAGTGTGATTAGAGGAATGAGGAATAAATTTGATACTGTATTTACCCAAGTGTGATTAGAGGCACAAGGAATAAATTCAATACTGTATTTATCCAAGTGTGATCAGAGGCACAAGGGATAAATTCAATATTGTATTTATCCAAGTGTCATTAGATGCACAAGGAATAAATAGGATAGGATAGGATAGGATAGGATAGGATAGGATAGGATAGGATAGGATAGGGAAGGGAAGGGAAGGGAAGGGAAGGGAAGGGAAGGGAAGGGAAGGGAAGGGAAGGGAAGGGTAGGGTAGAGTAGAACAGAACAGAACAGAACAGAACAGAACAGAACAGAACAGAACAGGTTTATTTGGCCAAGTGTGATAGGACACACAAGGAATTTGTCTTCAAGGCAGACACTCTCAGTGTACATGCAAAACAATGAAGTAATAATAATCATAATAATGATGCCAATACGGTTAATTATTAATTGTTACGTTATGTTATAATCTATTATAATCAATAAAATATAATGTAACATACCATAGCATAATATAACATAACAACAACAATAACAATAATAATATAGCCGCTCATTTCACCGTTAGTGACGCTTTTGGTCACGACCTCTTGAAACCCCCCCCCCCCCCGCAGGGTCTTTATTCTCTTCTCTTCTAGGATTCTCCATGACCGGCATGTCTAATCTTTACTTAACCATGATGATGTGGGTTCTTTTCCTGCCAATCTTCAAATCTTGCCTCCCTCTTACAAAAGAACTGAAGTCCACAGGAGCCCTGAGACTCCAAATCACCCAGAGGGGGCTGACGTATGGTGAGTTTCCCCTTGAGGTCCTCACGGAAGGGAGGGAGACGTAAGGGAAGTCAAAAAGGGTCCCGGGAACTTTGTCCATTTGCAAAATAGGCAATGATGACATCATGGGAATGAGGGCATCATCAGCCAATCCAGTGGTGCGTTTCAAATTTTTTTACTACCGGTTCTGTGGGCGTGGCTTGGTGGGCGTGGCAGGGGAAGGTTACTGCAAAATCCCCATTTCCTCCCGATCAGCTGGGACTCACTCGGGAGGCAGAGAATAGATGGGGGCGGGACCAGTCAGAATTTTTCCATCGGTTCTCCGAACTACTCAAAATATCCGCTACCGGTTCTCCAGATCTGCTCAGAATCTGCTGAAACCCACCTCTGAGCCAATCGTGTCTTTTTGCATTTGGCACAATGGTCATCACATTCCAATTCTACCTACAATCTTTGGTAAAACCCTCAATATCTGGTGGAAATTCAATGGGACAGTATTTCTTAACTTCAGCCATTTTAAGATGTATGTGTTGTGGCTCCGTTGCCTGAGCCTGCGTCATCAGCAGGGGAGGACTCTGAGAGTGAGGGAGAGGAGTTGGCAAGGCCTCCTTCTTCAGGACTCTCCTCTCTGGCAATGCCTCCGGAGGACACCGAAGAGCAGGAGATAGGCCCAGAGCCAAGCTCGTCCCCGCAGCCACAGGAGGACATTGATGAGGGGAGTGAGTTTTGGTTGGATCCTTGCCAGCGTCGGAGAGACAGGAGAGCCCAGCAGAGGAAAAGGCGTGGTCGTGATTAGCTGGTGGACCACGCCTCCCAGGCTATATAAGAGAGGGATTGCAGCCTGTATCTTTGTGACAAACAAAACAAAGATTCATGGATCCCGGTTTTGAATTGGCTCTGCGTCTAGGCTCTGAACATTTTGGTGGTGTGTATGTGACTGACCTATTAATAAAGACGTTGGCAAGCAGCTGCGGATTGCTGCCAAACTTTGTTATCAGCTTACTTGGTTGCCTGCCAGTTCATTAGACTCTGATTGTCTGAGGGGAGGTTATTTCTGGGAACGGGGCCAGAACAGTATGGACTTCAACTCCCAGAATTCCCCAGCCAGCATGCTTGGACATGTTTGGACTTCAATTCCCAGAATTCCTCCACCCTGGGGGATGTGTGGACGTCCAACTTCAAGCTGTGTGAACTTCAGTGTCATGGCCTGGTGGGGAATTCTGGGAGTTGAAGTCCATGCATCTTAAAGTGGCTTGAAATTGAGGAACGTTGCATTAATATCACTCAACCCTCCTCTGAAGAAATCTCCCTTAGGAGACCCATGAAATTTAAACAGGCATCCTTCCTGTTTAAGCATCCTTCCCCAATGTGGGCCTTCTCGGGCTTTAGGGCTGGCTGGGGATTATGGGAGTTGATGTCCCAAATGCTGAGAATCTTATGGTGATATGGGGCACCAAAGTTGGAAGAAAGCTACCTAATGGGGATACAAAGCACAACACATTATGTTACTACCGGTGCGCCCTGTGCATTCATGCACGCTTGATGTGCACATGCGTCCAGCCCATGGGTTGGTTCTATTTACCTTTACTACCAGTTTGCAACGGGATCATGCATGCGCCTCACTTCACTTGCTCTCACGCAGTAGTGGGATTCTACCGGCTCGCACCAGAACCTGTTAAGTAGTTAAGCAATTTGGAGAACCAAGAAATCTCCTTTTGTTTTTTTCCACTTTACAGGGTTGATCCTGTAAGGAATTACAACATTCTGGTGTTGTTTCTAGCCTAATCTTTATTGCTCTGCTTACAGAAACTGCCTCTCCGTTAACACTTATTACATTCTTGGCAGTACGCCTAGACTTACTGTAGCTTTTGGTTCCAAAGCTTTTCCAAGGGGTTTTTTTTGGCTTGACTTTCTTAAAGGGGAAGGGTTGTTTTAAGCTTTTTACACTGCTGTTGGGAGGAAATACTCCCTTGTTGGAGTTCTTCCAGCCAGGGTGCAATGATCAGCACTTTGAAGAAATAATTGAATAACGAAGCAGAAGCTTTTAATGACAAGGAACCAAGATGAGTGACATTCAACCAGGCTTCTTGGCTAGCTAGAACATGAGTCCTCGCACTTACAACACAACTGTCCTCACATTTTACATTTTGCGCCCTATCTTGTCACCGTGGTGAAGAGAAGCAGTTGTGAAATGAGTGACACGGTTGTTAAGAACGCTGCAACGGGCATAAATGCGAGGATGGTCATAAGTGTCAAAAGTGCGAGGACTGGTCAGAAATGACTTTTTTCAGCCCTCTGAGTAGTCCCTATGCACATAGCCACGGCCATCGGGTCACATGACCACCTAGCCACACCCACCCGGTCACACGACCAACTAACCACGCCCCCCCAAATAAGCCACGCCCACAGAACCGGCGGCCCTTTTTTTAGGAGACGTCGTCGGTGCTGGGTTCAAAAGAAAAGGGCAAGAATCGTAACCCTTGTTAACCCTTTGCAGTGAAGGACGTGGCGATGGAGACGCTGCTGTCGCAACTGAGGAAGGAGCCGATCCCAGATCAAAGCGGCAGTTACCTCGTGCCCACGCTGGGAGAAGTCTCCATGTTGTTTTCAAAGTAAGCGTGTGCCCACCTTCCTCCTCTACCAGACTACAGGTAGACCTCGGCTTACGACCACAACTGAGCCCGAAGTTGTTAAGTGAGGCATTTGTGAAGTGAGCTTTGCCCCAGGTTACGTCTCGTCTTGCCACCGTTGCTAAGCGAATCACTTCAGTTGTTGAGTTAGTCACACGGTTGTTCAGTGAATCGGGCTTCCCCATTGCCTTGGCTCGTCGGAAGGCCAGAAAAGGCCTCCGTCATAAATCCTGGTAGTCCTCGACTTATAACAGTTCATTTAGTGATCGTTCAAAGTTACGACGGCACTGGGAAAAAAGTGACTTACGACTGTTTTTCACCCTTATTTATTTATTAATTTATTATTTATTAATTATATTTCTATACTGCCTTTCTCCCGTATGAAACGGTCTCTTGGGGGATTTACACGGGATTTACAACCAGATGCTCAACTAACGGTTCACGGTTATGACGGTGGCAGTGATTATATTTTGCGACCGTCCGACAAGCAAAGTCAACGGGGAAGCCACGTTCACTTAACAACCGGGTTACCAGTTTAACGACGGGCAGTGATTCACTTAACCAATGCGGCAAGAACCGTTGTAAAATGGGGCGAAAACTCACTTAGCAAATTTCTCACTTGGCCACGTAAACTCTGGGCTTCCTTGTGGTCGTAAATCAAGGACTTCCTGTACGATGTTGCCAAGCATCCAAATTTTGATCAATGCTGTCATGGGTCGTAAGTGTGAAAAGCCGTCATAAGTCGCTTTTTTCAGAGTTTGTTGTAATTCGAACCGTCACTGAATGAACTGTTGTAAATCAAGGACCACCTGTACAATTTTGCTGCATTAAATTTGAGCCGTTAGGGCAGAGGTCTTCAAACTTGGCCGCTTTAAGACTTGCGGACTTCAACTCCCAGAATTCTCCAGCCAGCTGGCTGGAGAATTCTGGGAGTTGAAGTCCGCAAGTCTTAAAGCGGCCAAGTTTGGAGAACTCTGCTTTAAGGCCTGGGAAACAGCACTGTTTTCTTTATAAATAGAGCTCACATTTAACACCTGCCATTGTCTGAAATTCTCTTGAGTGGTGCGGTGGCCTAGAAGTGGAACCCCAACCACACAATCAGGAGACTGTGAGTTCGATCCTAGGTAGAGGAGATATTTCTCTCTCTGGGCACAATGAGAATATATCTGCCGAACAAAACTCCGTCCTGGGGACAGGGACGGCATCCGGCCAATAAAACCCTCTGCTAACTCTGGGAAATACATTCTTGCATGTCTAAGGAAATAAACTTTTTACCTGCCGATGTTGATGGTCTCTTTCCTTCTTCTCCTTCACAGCATCCAAATCAAACAACTTCAGGCGGAGGACTCGGTGGCTTATTTTGACAAAGGCAGAGGTGTCAGGCTGTCTATCCAAAATGCTCACGTTCTCTTCAGTAGCAACTGGAAGATAAAACATTTATTTGGGTAAGGTGCTTTTTTTGGGGTGAGTGTCTGAGGAAGGGAGCCCATGAGGCAAGTTACGGATTTGGGATTGACTTGACATATTACAGAATAATAAAGTTGGAAGGAGATCTTGGAGATCTTAATCCTACCCCCTGCGCAAGCAGGAAACCCATCGAAGGGATCTCCAATCTTGGTGACTTGAAGACCTGTGGACTCCAACTCCCAGAATTCCTCAACCAGCTTCCAAAGCCGGCTGAGGAATTCTGGGAGTTGAAGTCCACAAGTCTTCAAGTCACCAAGATTGGAGACCCCTGCCCTGTAGCATTCCAGACAAGTGGCTTTGTCCAATCTCTTCTTAAAAGCCTCCAGGGTTGGGGCACCCACAACTTCTAGAGGCAAGTAGTTCCACTGATTCATTGTTCTCACTGTCAGGAAGTTTCTCCTTAGTTTTAGGATGCTTCTCTCCTTGATGAGTTTTCATCCGTTGCTTCTTGTCCTGCCCTCAGGCGCTTTGGAGAATAGCTTGACTCCCTCTTCTTTGGGGCAGCCCCTGAGATGTTGGAAGACTGCTATCATGTCTCTCCTAGTCCTTCTCTTCATTAAACTAGACATACCCAGTTCCTGCAACCGTTCTTCATGTTTTAGCATCCAGTCCTCTAAATTAATTGTCCTCACTGTCAGGACATTTCTCCTTAGTTCTTGCTTCTCTCCTTGATGAGTTTCCATCCATTGTTCCTTGTTCTCCCTTCAGGGGCTTTAGAGAACAGAACAGAAGAGAGTTGGAAGGGATCTTGGAGATCTCCTAGTCCAACCTCCTGCTCAACCAGGAAACCCTATCCCATTCTCAACAAATGGCTGTCCAATCTCTTCTTAAAAACCTCCAGTGATGGACCATCCAAAAACTTCTGGAGGCCAGCTGTCCCACTGGTTAATTGTCCTCCCTGTTAGAAAGTTTATCCTGAATTTCAGGTTGCTTCTCTCCTTGATTGGTTTCCATCCATGGCTTCTCCTCCTACCTTCTGGTGCTTTGGAGAAGAGGTTGACCCCACTCCTCTTTGGGGCAGCCCCCACCCCCAAATATTGGGAGACTGCTATCACAGCACGCTCTAGTTCTTCTTGAGAAGAATGCCCATGAATGCCAAGGTCCTTCAAGGGATGCCCAACTGTCCACAGCTTCTTGTAACGTAAGTTGGGTAGGAATCCTGTTGATGCATTCCCCAAAAATGATGCATTTTTGCAAAGTTGCATCTCTTTGGTGGTGATGGAGGGAACCAAGGTCTGAAAATGTTTTGGTTGCGTCCCATTGTGGATTGTTCCTCAATCGAGGTCAGGAGGCATTCCGTTTTGGGTTCTGGCTCTACTCTTTGGAAAAGCCTCCGCTCGGAAATTAGAACCGTTCTGTTTTGAATGATGGGGATGTCAGCCCTTCCCCGTGGAAATTAATCTCAATTTTTTTTTTGTTCCTATTCGTGTGATCTTTGTTGATAACACTAGAAGAGAATGTTTGGTTGAATTGTGGGGGTTCTTGGTGCTCTGTGAACTTGAGTGTTTTCTTGTGGATGGCCCAATTAAGGAACATTAAACCACACTCTCTTCTAGCACTGATGAAGTTACCTAGTTGGGTCATGAAATGATTACAAGAAAACTATCAAACTCAGTGAGCGCCAAGGACCCCCTTCAATTCTCTTTCTCCACCACCTCCTTCTCCTCCTCTCCCTCCTCTTCTTCCCCCCCTTCTTCCTCCTCCTCTTCCTCCTCCTCTCCCTCCTCTCCCTCCTCCTCCTCTCCCTCCTCTCCCTCCTCTTCTTCCCCCTCTTCTTCCTCCTCCTCCTCCTTCCCCTCTTCTTCCTCCTTCCTCCTCCTCTTCCTCTCCCTCCTCTCCCTCCTCTTCTTCCCCCTCTTCTTCCTCTTCCTCCTCCTTCCCCGCTTCTTCCTCCTCTTCTTCCTCCTCCTCTTCCTCTCCCTCCTCTCCCTCCTCCTCCTCTCCCTCCTTCTCCTCTCCCTCCTCTTCCTCCTCTTCTTCCCCCTCTTCTTCCTCCTCCTCTTCCTCCTCCTCCTCTCCCTCCTCTTCCTCCTCTTCTTCCTCCTCCTCCTCCTCCTTCCCCTCTTCTTCCTCCTCTTCTTCCTCCTCTTCTTCCTCTCCCTCCTCCTCCTCTCCCTCCTCTTCCTCCTCCTCCTCCTCTTTCCCCTCTTCTTCCTCCTCCTCTTCCTCTCCCTCCTCTCCCTCCTCCTCCTCTCCCTCCTCTTCTTCCCCCTCTTCTTCCTCTCCCTCCTCTTCCTCCTCCTCCTCCTCTTTCCCCTCTTCTTCCTCCTCCTCTTCCTCTCCCTCCTCTCCCTCCTCCTCCTCTCCCTCCTCTTCTTCCCCCTCTTCTTCCTCTCCCTCCTCTTCCTCCTCCTCTTTCCCCTCTTCTTCCTCCTCCTCCTCCTCTTTCCCCTCTTCTTCCTCCTCCTCCTCCTCTTTCCCCTCTTCTTCCTCCTCCTCTTCCTCTCCCTCCTCCTCCTCTCCCTCCTCTTCTTCCTTCTCTTCTTCCTCTCCCTCCTCTTCCTCCTCCTCCTCCTCCTCTTTCCCCTCTTCTTCCTCCTCCTCTTCCTCTCCCTCCTCTCCCTCCTCCTCCTCTCCCCCTCTTCTTCTCACTCTTCTTCCTCTTCCTCCTCCTTCCCCTCTTCTTCCTCCTCTTCTTCCTCCTCCTCTTCCTCTCCCTCCTCTCCCTCCTCCTCCTCTCCCTCCTCTCCCTCCTCTTCTTCCCCCTCTTCCTCCTCCTCCTCCTCCTCCTCCTCTTTTTCCTCCTCTTCCTCCTCTTTCTCCTCCTCTCCACAAACCCCCCTCTCCCTTCTAGCACTGAAGATTTTAGCCAAGGTGGGTAATTCCTGGATTCTCTCCACCCCCACAGACTGGATAACGGCATAGTCCAGGCCAACATCAGTCCCCTCTCCCTCTCGGTCCTGCTGGGAGTGGACGACGTCTATGTGGGACGGCCTCTGCTTCGGCCACTCGGCTGCTCGGCTAACATTCAGGACCTCCAGTTGACGTTTTTGGGGCCAAACAGGTAGGCCACAAACCGCCGTCCTCGTTTTCCGTCATTGTCGTCTTAGTCATCAAAACCCCAAGCCATCTTAAACTGTTCCATTCCAGGAAAGCACAGTTAGTCCTCGACTTATGCCCAAAATTTCCATTGCTAATCCTTGATTTGCGGCCAGAATTTCTGTTGCTCAGCGACAAGTGAGTTTTGCCCCATTTTATAGCCCTTCTTGCCACCGTCGTTAAGTGAATCAACGCTGTTGTTAAGTCTCTAACGCAGTTGTTAAGTGAATCTGACTCCCCCCCCCCATTGACTGCTTGTCATAAGGTTGTCAAAGAGGATCTTATGACCGTCATAAATATGGAATGGAATGGAACGGAACAGAACGGAATGGAACGGAATAGAATAGAATAGAATAGAATATACAGAGTGGAAAAGAATGGAATGGAATAGTCTAGGATAGTCTAGTCTAGGATAGTCTAGGATAGTCTAGGATAGGATAGTCTAGGATAGGATAGAATAGAATAGAATAGAATAGAATAGAATAGAATAGAATAGAATAGAATAGAATAGAATAGAATAGAATAGAATAGAATAGAATAGAATAGAATAGAACAGAACAAGAGAATAGGGAATAGAATAGAATAAGAAATAATTAGAATAGAATAGAATAGAATAGAATAGAATAGAATAGAATAGAATAGAATAGAATAGAATAGAATAGAATAGAATAGAATAGAATAGAATAGAATAGAGATCTGGTAGTGATGGAGGTGGATGATTTATAGAACCGGTAGCAAAAATCCCTGCCCCACCCCACACCCCCACATTGCCCAGCTGAGCCGCACAATCATCAGAGGCTTTTTTAAAATTATTTTTAAAAGCATTTTTTCTACAACCTCTTCGGCCGAAAAAAATGCTTTTAAAAGTAAGGGGGAAAAAAAAAAGCCTCTGATGATCATGCGGCTCAGCCGGGATCATCAGAGGCTTTTTCCCTCCCATTTTTTTTTCTACAACCTCTTCAGCTGAAGATCAGGCAAGCCAGCTGGGATCGTCAGAGGCTTTTAAAAACACTTCTTTACAACCTCTTCAGCTGAAAATGGTTTTAAAAATTAAAAAAGGAAAGTTGGCCACGCCCACTCAGCCATGTTACCCACCCCCCAACAAGCCATGCCCACAGAACCAATAGTAACACATTTTACATTTCACCACTGCCCTATCCCCTTGATGGTGAACGTATGACACGGGCCCCAGAGGTGGCATGCAGTGCCCTCTCTGTGATCTGTCCCCCCCCTTCAGAGACCCACAAAAACACAGCCAGCCGAGGGTTAAGAATCACTTGGCACACTCCGCAGTTCTTATCTCAACCTTGGCAGCGATATGCACACCGTCTGCCAAGGACTTTATTAGTTTACACAAACAAGAAAATCACCTACGTAGCTTTGCCGTTCATCTAGCTTCCAAGACTACGAGGTTGCTATGTTTGTTTCGCTTTGTTCGTCACAACTTCTTGACCCACTGTCCTGTCTTATATAGATAGGCTTCTGGGTGTGGTCCAGTGACTCACTGATCCTGTGACTCCAATCAGTGACTCAGATCTATTTCCTCATACGCCGCAGCTGCAGTAATCTTTTCTCTCGCCTTCTTTGGCGTGCGTCCAGGAATGACGTCTCTTCCTCACTCTCATCTGAGACACCTGTTTCCCCACTACTTGGCTCTCTTTCAGCTGGCACCTGAGATGGTGCCAGAGGGGGGGGGGGCTGGGAGATCTGGCTGGCTCCTCTTCCTCCTGCTCAGAGCTTCCTTCCTCCAATGGGATAGGCTCAGAGGACGGGGCCACAACACTCTGTGGGTACGGCAGCCATCGCCCCAGTTTAGCTCTGCCGTGCATGCACCTGTGCCTCGTGCCAGCCAGGTTAGCCATCACTGCCCTCTACTATTTCAGAGAAATGGTTGTCCCATCTCTCCTTAAAACGCTCCTGCGATGAAGCACCGAGAACTTCTGAAGGCAACTTCTGTCCCACCGGTTAATTGTCCTCACTGTTAGGAAGTTTCCTTCCTCAGTGTCTCAATGGTCAATGCTCCTTCCCCAATGCTCTTTTGTAAGACCCCCTCCCCCCCGAACACCCCCCTCAATCAAAAGTCATGCCAGTGACTAGGCTGCCATTTCATCCTGAGATGCTTCCTTTCTTCTTGCAGCTACTTCTACAATTTGATCTCTCAAGGTTTCAAGGAGGCCCTGATCTCCGATCTCAACCAGGAGGTAAGTTTTGGGGTCTCTTCCTCTCAAAGCAGGCCCTTCCCATCGACCGAGGTCAAAAGCCACCGGGTAGCCATCCATCTTCATTGGTTCCACCATGGTCTGGTGGATCACCAAATTTTGCTTCCTTAACAGCCTTTCAGATGCAAAGTTGTTTTTTTTTTTCTAAATTCAGAATAGAGATCTTGCTCAAGCATGAGAACCTATACTATTTCAGATAAGTGGCTGTCTAGGTCCTCATTTGACCGAACTTGGAAGGACGGAAGGCTGAGTCAATCTTGAGCTGGTCAGGATCGAACTCCAGACTGTGGGCAAGAGTCAGCCTTCAATACTGATTTCTAACCACTGCGCCACCAGATATAGAATAGGTGATTAGGTAGGTAGGTAGGTAGGTAGGTAGGTAGGTAGGTAGATAGATAGATAGATAGATAGATAGATAGAGATAGACAGACACAAAGCTAGCTAGCTAGCTAGCTAGATGATAGTTAGATAGATGATAGTTAGATAATTAGATAGTTAGATAGTTAGATAGTTAGTTAGATAGATAGTTAGATAGTTAGATAATTAGATAGATAGTTAGATAGTTAGATGAATAGATCGAGAGAGACAGACACAAAGCTAGCTAGCTAGCTAAATGATAGATGATAGATAGATAGATAGATAGATAGATAGATAGATAGATAGATATAGACAGACACAAAGCTAGCTAGCTAGCTAGCTAGCTAGATAGATAGATAGATAGATAGATAGATAGATAGATAGATAGATAGACAGATAGATAGATAGATAGATATACAGACACAAAGCTAGCTAGCTAGATGATAGATAGATGATAGTTAGATATTTAGATGTTTAGATAGTTAGATAGATCAATAGATCAATAGATCAAGATAGACACAAAGCTAGCTAGGTAGCCAGATGATGATAGATAGATAGATAGATGATAGATAGATAGATAGATAGATAGATAGATAGATAGATAGATAGATAGATAGATAGATAGATAGAGATAGACAGACACAAAGCTAGCTAGCTAGCTAGCTAGATGATAGTTAGATAGATGATAGTTAGATAATTAGATAGTTAGATAGATAGTTAGTTAGATAGATAGTTAGATAGTTAGATAATTAGATAGATAGTTAGATAGTTAGATGAATAGATCGAGAGAGACAGACACAAAGCTAGCTAGCTAGCTAAATGATAGATGATAGATAGATAGATAGATAGATAGATAGATAGATAGATAGATAGATAGATATAGACAGACACAAAGCTAGCTAGCTAGCTAGATAGATAGATAGATAGATAGATAGATAGATAGATAGACAGATAGATAGATAGATAGATAGATATACAGACACAAAGCTAGCTAGCTAGATGATAGATAGATGATAGTTAGATATTTAGATGTTTAGATAGTTAGATAGATCAATAGATCAATAGATCAAGATAGACACAAAGCTAGCTAGGTAGCCAGATGATGATAGATAGATAGATAGATAGATAGATAGATAGATAGATAGATAGATATAGATAGATAGATAGATAGATAGATAGATAGATAGATAGATAGATAGATAGATATAGACAGACACAAAGCTAGCTAGCTAGCTAGCTAGCTAGATGATAGATAGATAGATAGATAGATAGATAGATAGATAGATAGATAGATAGATAGATAGATAGATATAGATAGATAGATGAGAGAGAAACAGACAGAAAGACAGACAGACAGACAGACAGATAGACAGATAGATAGACAGACAGAACAGATTAGACAGATAGATAAGGAGAGAGAGAGAGAGAAACAGTGAGAGAGAAAGACATAGAGAGAGATGAGACATAAATAGATAGAGCTTTCCAGCCCTCTCTAAGCAGTTTACAGAGTCAGCCTATTGCCCCCAACAATATTGGGTCCTCATTTTACCGACTTCGGAAGGACAGAAAGCTGAGTCAACCTTGAGGATCGAACTGCTGACATTCGGCAGAGTCAGACTGCAATACTACATTTTAACTACTTGCACCACCACCAGTCTACAATCCTTTTTCACACTTATGACGGTTGCAGCATCCCCATAGCCACACAATCAAAATTTTGATGTTGGCGTCTGGCTCATAGTTACGACGGTCGGAGTCACGCGATCCTCTTTTGCGACCTTCGGAACGAGCAAATGGAGGAACCCAGATTCACTCAGCAACTTAAAACGGCAGTGATTTCCTTAACGACTCTGGCCAGAAAAGTTGTAAAACGGGGCGAAACACGCTGAACAAATGTCTCGCTTTGCAATGGAAATTTGGGTCCCCGTTGTGGTCGTTAAGTCGAGGACTAGCTGCACTTTGCTGGAAGCCGACTGTACAGCTGCCTCTAAGCGGGATGAACAGTTGATAAATTAAATAAATAAAGATTTGCGTTCGGAAGACTGGCACGGAAGCAAGGAGAAGGAATTCTGGGAAAGGGCACCAGGAAATCTTTTAACCGGTGGTGCTGAGAATGCTGTTCTCAGGGTATTTGTATTTTAACGTTAATATTTATTTTTCTCTCTCATATTTTATGGTTTTATCTTGGCAGCAACCTGCCAAGATAGGCGGCACATCAATCAATTAATTAAGGGATTAATTGAACAATGGATGCAGGATTTGGGTTTGGCTAGTTAGAAAAAGAAAAAAACAGGCCTGGAGACTAAAACGTATGAAGAATGCCTGTAAGATTTGGGTATGTCTAGTTTAATAAAAACAAGGACTAAGGGAGACAGGATAGCAGTCTTCCAGTATTTGAGGGGCTGCCCCAAAGAAGGGGGGGGGTCAAATTATTCTCCAAAACCCCTGAAGGCAGGAGAAGAAACAATAGATGGAAACTAATCAAGGAGAGAATGTAGGGAAGCCCCCCCTCTAGATTAAAATATAAAATAATGGATGGAAACTCATCAAGAAGAGAAGCAACCTGGAATTAAGGATAAACTTCCTAACAGTGAGGACAATTAACCAGAGGAACAGCTTGCTACTAGAAATTGTGGATGCTTCATCTCTGGTGGTTTTTAAGAAGAATCATTCTAGACCATTGTGGGGGCAAGAAGCTGACTCTGTAAACTGCTTAGAGAGGGCTGGAAGCGGTACATAAGCGCTATCCCTATCAGTAATTTTTTTTCAGCGACGTAACTTTGAAGGCTCACTAAACGGATGGTCATAAGTCGAGGACTACCTGTAAGTTATGGGTTCGCTTCTCTATCAGCGCACCTATCCGGGAGTGAACGGAAATCACAAAGAGACCGCCACAGGATCTTCCGTGAAGTGATCGGTGTCAGATTCTTGGCTGGCGCCTGATTCTCACTGGAGCCTTTTGAAACGAGATTTATGAGAAGGGGAAGATGAGACGTTTCCCCTGATGTCAACAAATAGATTGCCTTTCGTTCCGAGAGCCCAATTTATCTTTCAGCGTGTTAGCGCCGAGATTATTTTTCCCAAGGTCCTTTCTCTGAATTGGGGGCCTCGGGTGCTTCCCCCACCCCACCCCTCCCGTCCCAGCCAGGTGGAATGCACAGGTGTCGGTCGATATTTTCCCAGCCACCTCCTGCATCCTTATGCAGAAGATGAGCAGATGCAGGTGGAAGGGAGGGCTCTAATTTCAATCCAAGGGCTCACCTGTCCGGTGACAGAAGGTGGTGAGCAGGTGACACTGCCGGACAGATGGGTAGAGAGCCTAGAAACGGCTCATCCATCGTCCTCGACATACCTGTTCACCTGTCCCGGTTTGCACACTGTTTTTTTGATTCCGAAGACCAGAAGGTCTGGTGGGCATTATTGTCTTCCCTGTAGTGTAGGCCGGAATGAAGAAAAGAGGTACGATACCAAAAAAGATTCTCACACGAGGTTGTGACCTACAGGTTTTCTTTGACTTCTCAACCCTACGTTGAGTGACGGTTCGAACTTCAAAAACGGTCAAAAAACTGACTTATGACTTTTTACACTTACCACCGTCATAGCATCCGTGATCAAAATTCGATACCCTTGGCCATTGACTCGTATTTTGTGACGGTCCCGGAGGGTCACGCAATCCCCTTTTGCGACTTTTCAACAAGCAAAGTCGACGGGGAAGCCCGATTCACTTAACAACTTAAGAACGGCAGTGGTTTGCTTAACCACGGTGGCAGGAGAAAAGGGGCAAAATGGAGTAAAACTCACTTAATGACTGTTTTGCTAAGCCATGGAAATTTGGGGCTCGATTGTGGTTGTAAGTCAAAAGACTACAACCTGTTCACCTGTCCGGTTTGTTACCGGGTGATAATTGACGGGTTGGGAATTTAGGCTTCAACTCCAGATGTGTCTGGAGGACATCAAAGACCAGATGTCAAAGCTGCCATCTCACACCTGCACTTCACATTTGTGTACTGCCAATCTGCCATAAACTTTGTGGGAAGGAAGCTGGATGGGAGGGGGTGGGGGGAAGTTAACTGCTCATCGTACCTTCTAGAGACACAACTTCAAAATCAGAGAGCTGGGAACGGTGTGCAAATGCACCCTGCCCCGTCCACAGTTGAAGAGACGGTTCCCAAAACATTTTATCTGAATATGATTGGATAAAGGGAACCAATGAGCAATGAGAAGGGACTAATGGGAGAAAGTTATCTGGGAAAATTTGGCACGCGAATCTCAGTTCTGGCTTTGGTATCCACTTGACCTTCAGTAAAGCATATCTTTCAGTACAAATGGAGTCGAGGGTCTTTCCTGCTTGTTGGACCAAGTTGGGCAGGACTGACACTAGAGAACTGAAAATGTTTTTCTCTGTCCTGCCTTCTTTTTCATGAACAGTTTTCCCTTTCTTCCAGGTATGCGCGGAGGTCAAGAAATCTGTTAATGATTTTGCACGGACTTTGAGAAGCACAAGGTGTGAGTATGCCTACCACGATCAAGTTCAAACCCAGCTTCCTCTCCATCCTAGGCTCCATCAGATCTTGAATGTTGCTTTCTCTTGTTCTTCTCTAGTCTGGGCTCAGATAGACTCCGTAGCAGGGATCGACTACTCCTTGGTGAGCAAACCAGAAATTGAAGAGAATCGATGTAATCTGGACTTCAAGGTAATGGCCGACGCACACAACATTAATCTCAGTTAATCTGTGATCCCTCGGTTACTTTTTAAATTCTAAAGAGTGCAGAGAAGAGCAACTAGGGTGATCAAAGGCCCTGGAGGCTAAATCAAATGAAAAACGGTTGCAGGAACATTTTTCTCTTTGGGTGCCAAAAGCACGCGTGCATAGGCGTGACAGTGCACATGTGCGTGCCGGCACCCATAAGGCAAAGCATGCACCTCATGTATGCGCATGACCCCCCCCACTCCTGCTCATGCGCATGCGACTCACGCCCTCCCACGCATGGGCGCGAGGAGTGGGATTTAAAAAATTTACCAGCCTGCTCCACGGGCCCATTTCCAGACTTCTGTAACTTCCGGGAGGCCCATATTTTGCCCTCCCCAGGCTCCGGAGGCTTAACCCGAGCTTCCGGGAAGGCGAAAACGGCCTCCCCGGGCTCTGGAGGCTCCTCCAGAGGCCGGAAATGGGCTCGTTTCCGCCCTTCCTGAACATGCACACCGCTCCCCACCGCTCTTCCCCTGCCTCCCCCCCATGTATGCATGCACAACCCCCTGTCTCCCACATGCACACCGCCCCCTGTGCATCCTGAAAATCAGCTGGCAGGCGAGAGGCGCATGCAGATGCACAGTGGACATAAGCTGGGCGATGGCTCGCCTACCCAAGAAGGACTGGGGGGACATTTGAGGGGCTGCTATGAAGAAGGAGGGGTCAGCATAGTTTCCAAAGCACCAGAAAACAAAACAAGAAATGACGGATGGAAACTCATCAAGGAGAGAAGCCACCTGGAACTAAGGAGAAACTTCCTAACAGTGAGGACAATGAACCCGTGGAACTGCTTGCCACTGGAAATCGTGGGCCCTCCATCACTGGAGGTTTTAAAAAGAGACTGGAAAGATCTAGGGCCATGATGGCGAAATTATGGCATGTATGTCAGAGGTGGCCCGCAGAGCAATCTCTGTGGGCACACGGATGCCAGAGCACCGGAAAACGGCCTGAAAAAGGCACGAAAAGCTGCCGAAAAATAGGCCATTTTCAGGCGGTTTTCTGGGCGGTTTTCAGGTGTTTTTGAGGCTGTTTTTTAGCTGTTTTCCACGTCATTTCTGTGCTGTTTTCAGGCCATTTTTCAGGCTGTTTTCTGGCCCGTTTTCAGGTCTTTTCCAGGCTGTTTTTGAGCTGTTTTCCACGTCATTTCTGTGCTGTTTTCAGGCCATTTTTCAGGCTGTTTTCTGGCCCGTTTTCAGGTCTTTTCCAGGCTGTTCTTTGAGCTGTTTTCCACGTCATTTCTGTGCTGTTTTCAGGCCATTTTTCAGGCTGTTTTCTGGGCCGTTTTCAGGTCTTTTCCAGGCTGTTTTTAAAGCTGTTTTCCACATAATTTCTGTGCTGTTTTCAGGCCATTTTTCAGGCTGTTTTCTGGCCCGTTTTCAGGTCTTTTTCAGGCTGTTTTTAAAGCTGTTTTCCACATAATTTCTGTGCTGTTTTCAGGCCATTTTTCAGGCTGTTTTCTGGCCCGTTTTCAGGTCTTTTCCAGGCCATTTTTGAGCTGTTTTCCACGTCATTTCTGTGCTGTTTTCAGGCCATTTTTCAGGCTGTTTTCTGGGCCATTTTTCAGCAGGAAAAATGGCCAGAAAACAGACCAAAAACAGCTCGAAAAATGGCCTGAAACCAGTCAAAAAACAGACATCCACACACCGGCCAGCTGGTCTTTGGCACTCCGGTGCTCCGATGCCACGTGCATTCCAGTTTGGGCACTCGGTCCCGAAAAGTTTCACCGTCACTGGTCTCGGGGGCTGGACTAGAAGTCCTCCAAGCTCCCTTCCAATTCTAACCTGATTATATAACTTATTACACCCCAGTGGCGTCTGCAAGGGGTTGTCCATCCCCCTGGTGGATGGACAACCTCCTCCAGTTGGTGGAGCTACCCATCCTGGTGGTCCATCTGCTCAGGTGCCTCCATCGTATCCCTGAGGATGCTCTTGCGCCTGGAGTTTCTGGGATGAAATCCAGTGGGGAAAATGGATTTCAAGAATAACATTGTCCGCGTTTCCCACATGGGGTAAACTGTGCTGAAGGAATCAACTGGGGACTGAGAACTTTCCAGAAACTCCTTGAGTCAGAAGTTTGTTTTTTAAAAAAAATTTGATTTATATGCCGCCCTTCTCCGGAGACTCAGGGCGGCTTACAATGTGCCAAGCAATAGCCTTCATACTTTTGTATATTTTTATACAAAGTCAGCTTATTGCCCCCACAAACTGGGTCCTTAATTTACCTACCTTAGAAAGGATGGAAGGCTGAGTCAACCTCAGCCTGGTGAGATTCGAACTTACAGTAATTGCAGACAGCTGGATTTTTAAAATTTTCTTTCCTTCCTTCCTTCCTTCCTTCCTTCCTTCCTTCCTTCCTTCCTTCCTTCCTTCTTCTTTCTTTCTTTCTTTCTTTTTTCTTTCTTCTTTCTTCTTTCTTTCTTTCTTTCTTTCTTTCTTTCTTTCTTTCTTTCTTTCTTTCTTTCCTTCCTTGCTTCCTTCCTTCCTTCCTTCCTTCCTTCATCTTTCTTTCTTTCTTTCTTTCTTTCTTTCTTTCTTTCTTTCTTTCTTTCTTTCTTCCTTCCTTCCTTCCTTCCTTCCTTCCTTCCTTCCTTCCTTCCTTCATCTTTCTTTCTTTCTTTCTTTCTTTCTTTCTTTCTTTCTTTCTTTCTTTCTTTCTTTCTTTCTTTCTTTCTTTCTTTCTTTCTTTCTTCCTTCCTTCCTTCCTTCCTTCCTTCCTTCCTTCCTTCCTTCCTTCCTTCCTTTCTTCTTTTTTAAAAATTTGATTTATATGCCGCCCTTCTCCGGAGACTCAGGGCAGCTTACAATGCGTTAAGCAATAGCCTTCATACTTTCGTATATTTATACAAAGTCAGCTTATTGCCCCCACAAACTGGGTCCTCAATTTACCTACCTTAGAAAGGATGGAAGGCTGAGTCAACCTTGAGCCTGGGGAGATTCAAACTTGTAATAATTGCAGACAGCTGAATGTTAATAACAGGCTTTTAGTCTGTTGAGTTATCCAGGCTCCAAGTCAAACTAGCTCAGCTGATTCAAAGCAGGAAAAGAGAAGGAGAACCTGGAAGAAAATCGAAGTGACACAGGTAGTCCTCGATTTACAACCACAATTGTCACACACACACACACACACACACCCCTAATTTCTGTGGCTAAGCAAGTTGTTCAGTGAGTTTGGCCCTCATTTTACGATCTTTCTTGCGGTGGTTAAGCTAGTAACACGGTTGTTTAGTGAATCCGGGCACATGATCCAGTACATTGCAAACGTCATAACTATGAGTCAGTTGCCAAGCGTCTGAATTTTGATCAGATGCACCGGTTGTAAGTGTGAAAAATGTTCACAAGTCCCTCTTTTCAGTTCCATTGTAACTTCAAACAGTTGGTAAATAAATAGTTGTAGGTTGGAAATTCCTCCTCCTTTTTTCTTCTTTTTTCTTTCTTTCTTCTTCTTCTTCTTTCTCCTCCTCCTCCTTCCTCTTCCTTCTCCTTCTCTCCTTCCCTTTCTTCTTCTTTTCTTCTTCTCCTTCCTCTTCTTCTTGTTCTTTCTACTCCTCCTCCTCCCTCTTCCTCCTTTTCATCGTCTTCTTCTTCCTTCTCCTCCTCCTCCCCCTCCCGCTCAACCTCCTCCTTCCTCTTCTTCTTCTTCTTCTTTCTCCTCTTCCTCCTTTTTCTTCTTTTCTTCTTCTTCTTCCTCCTCCTCTTCCTCCTCTTCCTCCCTCCTCCTCCTCTTCTCCTCCTCCTCCTCCCTCTTCCTTCCTCGTCTTCTTCTTCTCCTCCTCCTCTTCCTTCTTCTCCTCCCTCTTCCCTTTCTTCTTCTTCTTTTCTTCTTCTTCTCCTTCCTCTTCTTCTTGTTCTTTCTCCTCCTTGTCCTCCTCCCTCTTCCTCCTCCTCTCCTCTTCTCCTCCTCCTCCTTGTCCTCACTCTAGGCAACCCATGGTCAAATGGTTAGGCCCCTTTGACCATAAGGAGAAGGTCCAACTGGGAATTTACTATTTCTCTTCTCGTGTCTTTCAGGGCGAATTCTTCTTGATGGAACAGCACCAAAGAATCTCTCTCGTGCCCACCCCCATCTTCCTACCTAATGAGTCACGCTCCATGGTTGTAATAGGGGTGTCCGATAATTTGGTCAACTCAGCAGCCTTTGTATATTTTGCTGGAGATATGTTACGGGTGAAATTCACCGAAGAGATGGTAAGGGTCCTCCAGGGATTATCCCATCTTGAAGGAGACCTTTTTCCTTCAAGGAGGAGGAGGAGGAAGAGAAGGAGGAGGAAGAGAAGGGGAAGGGGAAGGAGGAGGAGGAGGAGAAAAACAATGATGAGGAGAAGGAGGAAGACGAAGAAGAGGAGAAGGAGGAAGAGGAGGGAAAGGGAAGGAGGAGGAAGAAGAGAAGGAGAAGAAGGAGGAGGAGGAAAAAGGGAAGAGTAGGGGAAGGGGAAGGAGAAGGAGGAGGAGGACAATGAGGAGGGGAGGAGGAAGAGGAGAAAGGAAGAGAAGGGGAAGGGGAAGAAGAAGAAGGAAGTGGAGAAGGAGGAAGAGAAGAGGAAGGAGAAGAAGGAGGAGGAGAAGAACAATGATGAGGGGGAGGAGGAAGACGAGGAAGAGGAGAAGGAGGAAGAGAAGGGAAAGGGAAGGAGGAGGAAGAAGAGAAGGAGAAGGAGGAGGAGGAGGAAGAAGGGAAAGAGAAGAAGAAGGAGGAGGAGGAGAACAATGAGGAGGAGGAGGAAGGGGAGGAAGAGAAGGGGAAAGGGAAGAAGGAGGAGGAGGAGGAGGAGGGAGGAAGAGGAGAAAGGAAGAGAAGGGGAAGAAGAAGAAGGAGGAGGAAGAGGAGAAGGAGGAAGAGGAGGGAAAGGGAAGGAGGAGGAAGAAGAGAAGGGGAAGAAGAAGGAGGAGGAGGAGAACAATGAGGAAGATGAAGAAAGGAAGAGTAGGGGAAGGGGAAGGAGGAGGAGGACAATGAGGAGGAGGGAAGGAGGAAGAGGACAAAGGAAGAGAAGGGGGAAGGGGAAGAAGAAGAAGGAAGTGGAGAAGGAGGAAGAGAAGAGGAAGGAGAAGAAGGAGGAGGAGGAGAACAATGATGAGGGGGGAGGAGGAAGATGAGGAAGAGGAGAAGGAGGAAGAGGAGGGAAAGGGAAGGGGAAGAAGAAGGAGGAGGAGGAGAACAATGAGGAAGATGAAGAAGGGAAGAGTAGGGAAGGGGAAGGAGGAGGAGGAGAACAATGATGAGGGGGAGGAGGAAGACGAGGAAGAGGAGAAGGAGGAAGAGAAGGGAAAGGGAAGGAGGAGGAAGAAGAGAAGGAGAAGAAGGAGGAGGAGGAAGAAGGGAAGGGGAAGAAGAAGGAGGTGGAGGAGAACAATGAGGAGGAGGAAGAAGGGGAGGAAGAGAAGGGGAAGAAGGAGGAGGATGATGAGGAGGAGGGAGAGGAGGAAGAGGAGAAAGGAAGGGAAGGGGAAGAAGAAGAAGGAGGAGGAAGAGGAGAAGGAGGAAGAGGAGGGAAAGGGAAGGAGGAGGAAGAAGAGAAGGGGAAGGAGGAGGAGGAGGGGAGGGAAGGAGAAGAAGAAGGATGAGGAGGAGGAAGAGAAGGGTAAAGGGAAAAAGGAAGAGGAGGAGGAAGGAGGAGGAGGGGATTGGAGAGCCATTGGTCCAAAATGATATATAGGGCCTCTTGTTGGACTAGATGATCTCCAAGATCCCAACTCTGGTGTTCTATATCCTAAAGAAATCCATTCCCCTTTCAGATACCCAAAAGGTCCCCGATTGGCTTGAATACCCAAAGCATCGGATACGTTTTACCCGAGGTAAGGAAACCGATGGGTGGGGGACTCAGGCAGAGGGTGGGGGTGGGGAGGGGGGAGATGGATGGATCTTGGGTGGATCTCCAGCCATGATCTCCAGCCTCTGCTCATCTTCCTCTGCAGCTGGGCAGGCAGTTCCCAGAAATGCCATGGAACTGCACCTGGCAGCCCGGAAGGAGCCGAAGCTCCACTTCCACCCTGGGGGTCTGGATGCCATCATCCTGGGCCAGATGGAGGCCTTTGTGGTCCTGCCCAATAGCAGCCTGGTGCCCGTATTCACCCTCAACATCGTAAGCATTGGGCCAGGGAAAGGGGGCAGGTTGGGCAGAGGGAGATGGGCGGAAATGAATCCTGGCCCAACCCAGGTGTGTGGACAGGGTAGGGTTGAAAAGCCTCTGAGATTAGAAGAAATGGAGGGAGAGGAGAGGAGAAGGGAAGGAAGGGAAGGGAAGGGAAGGGAAGGAAGAGAAAGGAAAGGAAAGGAAAGGAAAGGAAAGGAAAGGAAAGGAAAGGAAAGGAAAGGAAAGGAAAGGAAAGGAAAGGAAAGGAAAGGAAAGGAAAGGAAATAGAGAAGAGGGAAGGGGAAGGGAAGAGAAGGCAAGGGAAAGGAAGGAAAGGAGAGGAGAAGGGAAGGGAAGGGAAGGGAAGGGAAAGAAAGGAAAGGAAAGGAAAGGAAAGGAAAGGAAAGGAAAGGAAAGGAAAGGAAAGGAAAGGAAAGGAAAGGAAAGGAAAGGAAAGGAAAGGAAAGGAAAGGAAGGAAATAGAGAAGAGGGAAGGGAAGGGAAGAGAAGGCAAGGGAAAGGAAGGAAAGGAAAGGAGAGGAGAAGGGAAAGGAAGGGAAAAAAAGGAAAAAAAGAAAGGAAGGAAGGAAAGGAAAGGAAAGGAAAGGAAAGGAAAGAAAGGAAAGGAAAGGAAAGGAAAGGAAATAGAGAAGAGGGAAGGGAAGGGAAGGAAGGGAAGGGAAAGGAAAGGAAGGAGAGAGGAGAGGAGAGGAGAGGAGAGGAGAGGAGAGGAGAGAGAGGAGAGGGGAGGGGAGGGGAGGGGAGGGGGAGGAGAGGAGAGGAGAGGAGAGGAGAGGAGAGGAAGAGAAGGAAGGGAAGGGAAGGGAAGGGAAGAGGGGAGTAGGAACAGGTGACAGGAGGAGGAAGAGAAGAGGAGGAGGAAGAAGAGGAAGGAGGAGGAAGGAAGAGGAAATAGGAGATGGGAGGAGGAGAAAAAGAATAATAAGAGAAGAGGAGAGGGAGGAAATATGGAGGAGGAGGAAGGGAAGAAGAGGAAGGAAGATGAAGGAAGAGTAGAAGAAGAGTAGAGAGGAAAATAGGAGGTGGAAGAGGAAATAAGAGAGAGGAGGAGAGAAAAAAAGAAGATAAAAGGTGGAATAGGATCTAGGAGACGGGAGGAGGAAGAAGAGAGAGTAAGAGAAGAGGAGAAGAAGGAAATATGGAGGAAAAGAGGAAGGAGGGAAGAATAGGAAGAGAAGTGGAGGAGGACAAAGGAGGAAGGAGGAAGGAGGGGGAAGAACAGAGGAAGGAGCAGGAGAAAAGAAGGAAGGAAGAAGAGGACAAAAAAGGAGAAGAAGGCCTCCAACACCGATGGTCCAGTGAACATGCATCTAACACGCATGTAAATAAGACTCAGTCTTACTCGGTTCCATGCACTTCAGACTATTTCCAGAGGGTCTGGCTGCCTTCAGAAGAGGCTCCCTGAGTCCCCCTTCTTGGGAGTCAAGACCACCAGGCCAATGCCTACTTCTCCAACTCCTCCTTGGAGGCCACAGTGGAGTAGGCACTCCAGGCTCTTCGGCACCTGAACTACGTTTTCTTGTTACTCCTAGGACTGCAACTTCACGGCATCCATCCTTTTGAAAGGCGGCCAGTCGGGCAACTCCTTTGCCAAGGTTGGGGGCATGTTGACCCTCCAAGAGTAAGTCTCCTTCTTGCCTTCTCCTTCCGTCTTCCTGTTGTGGCCCGTCAGCGGCCTGTGGAGCTAGTAGCTGATTCTGACAGCGAGGAGGCTGGTGTGGTGTTGCGCCAGTAGCCTGTGCAGCTGGCATCCGAGTCAGAAAATGAGGAGGCTGGAGAAGAGGTGTGGTGCCAGAGGCGGGGATTCAGCCAGGGCTTTCAGAACCTCCAGAAGCTCCCTTAAGTGAGGAGGATGAAGAGGAGGAGCCTCTTCTCGATGCACGGGCGTGCAGAGCGGCCAAAAGGCAGGAGTGGCTCCTCAGGTCTCCTTGAGAGTAAGGCTTAGGGCTAATTGGCCACTAGCCTAATTGGCCTTAGCCTATTTAAGGAGGAACGCCGACTGAAGCAAATTGTAGGGAACAACTTTAGTTCAATCTCCTTCGCGTCTGGATTCTCTGCAAAATTGCTTCTGCCAATTCTAGTAAGACTGCGATTACCTTATTTTAGAATTCCGGTAGGCTGTTAACAGCCTTTGGTTGATAAAGACTAAGTTATTTGAGTGAAATAAGCTTTGTATAGAGAAGTGATGGCTAATCTTTTTGCCGTCGCGTGCCAAAAGCAGGGGAGCACGGGGCATCATGTGCACATGTGCCCATACCCATAATTCAATGTGCTCCGCGCATGCGCACACGCCTGCCGCTTTTGGCACACGATGGCACAGTGGACCCTGTAGGCCCGTTTTTCACCCTCCCCAAGCTCCAGAGGCTTTTCTGGGGCCTGGGGAGGGCGAAAACAGGCTTCCCCACCCCTCTGGAGGCCAGAAACGGCCCGTTTGCCGACTTCCAGTAGGCCCGGAAGGCCCGAAAATCAGATGCGTGCGCTGGAGCTGATCTAGGGTAATGCTTGCGTGCCCACCGATACGGCAATAGGTTAGCCATCACGTGTATAGAGTTTGTGCGTGCTGCGTTCTTTGGGGTCCATAGCTGGGGCATAACACTTCCCAAAGCATGTCTCCTGTTTGCAGGAAGTCCTCGACTTATGTCCATTCCATTTAGCAGATGCGTTAACGAGGGCAGTGATTTACAACCAGCCCTCACGCCCTTAAAAATCATTGCGGCATCCCACAATCACCTTATAAAAATTAAGATGCCCGGCAATCCGCAGGTACAGAAAGTCCTCGATTTACAATGGTTCATTTAATGACCGTTCGAGGTAAAAGTAGCCGACGGCCGTTTTTCATGCTTACGACCGTTGTAGCGTCCGTCCCCACGGAAACGCAATCAAAATTCAGATGTTTGGCAAATGGTTTCGTATTTATGACGGTCGCCGTGTCCCCGGGGAGCAGTGGTGGTCTTGTGATTTCCCCAGTTGCAAACTTCTGACGAGCAAAGGCAACGGGAAAACTTGATTCACTTAGTGACCTTGGTGCTAACTTAAACAACTGCAGGGATTCACTTAACAACTGTGGTAAGAAAGGTCATAAAATGGGGCACTTCACAAATGTCCCACTTAGCAACAGAAATTGTGGGCTCAATTGTGGTCACAAGTCGAGGATATACTGTATATAAAAATTGGGCTGAGGAGGCATGAGTTGAGAAAATTAGAATAGAATAGAATAGAATAGAATAGAATAGAATAGAATAGTTGGAAGGGCCCTTGGAGGTCTTCTAGTCCAACCCCCTTTCATATATACCATTTCAGACAAATGGTTGTCATTTCTTAAAAACCTCCAGTATTGGCGCACTCACAACTTTTAGTGGCAAGCTGTTCCACTGATTAATTGTTCCAACTATCAGGAAATTTCTTCTGAGTTCTAAGTTGCTTCTCTCCTTGGTGAGTGCTGCTTCTTGTCCCGCCCTCAGGAGCTTTGGAGAAGAGCTTGACTCCCTCTTCTTTGGGGCAGCCCCTGAGATATTGGAAGACTGCTCTCGTGTCTCCTGTAGACCTTCTTTTCATTAATCGAGACATACTCAGTCCCTGCAGCCGTTCTTCCTATATCTTAGCTTGAGTCCTCCTTGAGAATCCCAGCTTCATTCAGTTCAGGGGTGAAATCCAGCAGGCTCTGACAGGTTCTGGCGAACTGGTAGCGGAGATTTTGAGAAGTTCGGAGAACATACAAATACCACCTCTGGCTGGTTCCAGAGTGGGGTGAGAATGGAGATTTTGCAAAATCCTTTTCCCAGGTGTGGGTAGGAATGGAGATTTTGCAGTATCCTTCTCCAGGAGTGGGGTGGGAATGGAGATTTTGCAGTATCCTTCCCCTGGAGTGTTGTAGGAATGGGGATTTTGCAGTATCCTTCCACCAGGAGTGGGGAGGGAATGGGGATTTTGCAGTTTCCTTCCCCCAAGTATCCTTCCACCAGGAGTGGGGAGGGAATGGGGATTTTGCAATATCCTTCCACCAGGAGTGGGGAGGGAATGGGGATTTTGCAGTATCCTTCCACCAGGAGGGAATGGGGATTTTGCAGTTTCCTTCCCCCAGGAGTGGGGAGGGAATGGGAATTTTGCAGTTTCCTTCCCCCAGGAATGGGGAGGGAATGGGGATTTTGCAGTTTCCTTCCCCCAGGAGTGGGGAGGGAATGGGAATTTTGCAGTTTCCTTCTCCCAGGAATGGGGAGGGAATGGGGATTTTGCAATATCCTTCCCCTGGAGTGGGGAGGGAATGGGGATTTTGCAGTTTCCTTCCTCCAGGAATGGGGAGGGAATGGGGATTTTGCAGTATCCTTCCACCAGAAGTGGGGAGGGAGTGGGGATTTTGCAGTATCCTTCCCCATGAGTAGATTGGGAATGGAGATTTTGCAATATCCTTCCCCAAGGAGTGGGAAGGGAATGGGGATTTTGCAGTATCCTTCCCCTGGAGTGGGAAGGGAATGGGGATTTTGCAGTATCCTTCCTCTGCCACGCCCACAGAAACCATAGTAAAAAATTTTCCCCCCTGATTCAGGTCAATGTGGGCCAGGGCCATGGGTTGGCTGGGGGTGGGGGTGGGAGGTTCTACCTTTTTGAAGACCGAAAGACCCCCCCCCCCGGTTAAGACTCTCTGTCCTCTTGTGTGTCCCACAGTTTGCGCTTGTCTCAGGTGTGGTCCAGGATCGGCGACCTCAAGGTGAGTATGTCAAGAGAGGAGAAAACTGTCCAGCAAGGCGCTTTATTTTACGACCATTTTGGCCACACTTGTTAAGGCAATTGCAGGTAGAGGTTGGTCTCAACTTACAACCGTCCGTTTAGTGACCATGCAAAGTTACGACGGCCCTGGAAAAAGTCACTGATGAACGTTTTTCACACTTACGACCGTTGCCACATCCCCATGGTCGCGTGATCCAAATCCAGAGGCTTGGCAACTGACTCATATTTACGACGGTTGCCGTGTCCCGGGGGGAGGGCAGGTGTGTGTCACGTGACCCCCCCCCCTTTTGCAGACTTCTGACCGGCAAAGTCAATCTGGGAAGCCTGATTCACTTAACAACCGTGTTAAGGATTCACTTAACAGATGCGGGAAGAAAAGTGGTAAAATGGGGCAAAAGGACCTTCACCAATGTTTTGCTTAACAACGGAATTTTTGGGCTCAACTGAGGCCGTATGTCGAGGACTTACCTGTAGTCCTCGATTTATGACCACAATTGATTTAAATTCGTAATTAGAGCTGGGGGTCAGATTAGAAATCTCTAAGATCCCTTCCAGGTCTATTCTGATTGAAATAATTCATAATTTCATAATTCTGAAATGTTTTTTTCATGTACAGTTGTCCCCTCTGGAGAGCCTTCTGAAGTTAGCCGGGCGTTTGGCATTAGCCGGGAATAACAGTAAGTCCAGAGACCCATCTCCCCCTTTTCCAATGGGGGAGGTCTCCCCCCCCCCCAAATTGCTGGTGATGGGAGCCATGACTTCCTCTTACGCCTCTCCTTCGTCTTCCTCTTTCCTTAGAAAAACTCCGAGCAGGGAAGATGCTTCCCAATTTCTACGGTGTCAGCCTCGTGGAACCTGTAGTCTCCATGCATGAGGTGGGTACCTGGGCGAGAGGCCGGTGGGCATACTGGACCTCTTCTTAATCTCCTCCCCCTTTTCCTATTCGGGGGCTTCTCGTGCTGCGGTCTCTATTCAGATCTAGGAATTCCGATCTTGGGAAGTCGGACTATCCAATACAAGGAAGTCCTTGACGGTTTGTTTAGTGACTGTTCGAAGTTATAACAGCACTGAAAAAGTGAACTGTTGCAGCATTTCCCTAGGCGCGTGATCAAAAGTCAGACAGCTGGCAACTGGCATGGACTTACGACGGTTGCACCTCCCGCGATCCCCCTTTTGCGACCGTCCAACGTACATAGTCCACGAGGAAGCCAGATTCGCTTAACAACCACATTACCAACCTAAAATCTTCAGCGATTCGCTTAACAATGGCAAGGAAGGTCGTAAAACGGGACAAAACCCACAAAACTCACCTGTTTCACGTTAGGGATGGAAATTTTGTGGTTGCAATTCGAGCATTACTTGTAGTATTCCCATGATGTTGCAATAATATCCATATTACCTGTAGTCCTCGATTTATGACCTTAATGGACCCCAGAATTATGGTCGTAAGTTGTGCCAGTTGTTAAAGGACCCAATTTTTAATTTATTTTTTTTGTGTGGTGGTCATTAAGCAACTCTGGCAGTTGTTAAATGAATATGGCGGTCATTAAGTGAGTGCATTGTACAGTGGGTCTTTTACTCCATTGTACTTTAGTCCTTGACTTATGACCACATTTTCTCCTCTCTTAGTCTCCTTCTTACTGTGTAACAGATTTTAAGAAATACAAGCTCGCCTTAACGACCACAACTGAGTCCAGTTGTTCATGCGAGCTTTGCCCCGTTTTACGACCTTTCTTGCCGCAGTTGTTAAGTGAGTCACATGGTCATTAAGCAATCCGCCTTCCCCATGGACTTTGCTCGTCCGAAGGTCGCAAAAAAGGGTGATCCTCCAGGATGCTGCGACCATCGTAAATATGAGTCGGTCGCCCCAAATCCGAATTTTGTTCACGTGAGTCGCAAGTGTGAAAAAACAGTCCTTTTTTTCCTCGGTGGTGTCACAACTTCAAACGGTCCCTAAATGAGCAGTTGTAAATCAAGGACTACCTGTAGCCTGCTTGGCAAGAAATCGGAAATAAATTTGCTAAGAAGGAATTATATAGGCCAGGGGTTGGCAACCTTAAACACTGAAAGAGCCATTTGGACACGTTTCCCACACAAAAGAAAACACCGGGAGCCACAAAATCCTTCCCGTGCCCGACTATTTCTTGAGCAGCCACAAAACTAGCCTATGCAGCTGAAATAAATATTCTGTTTTCTTCTGAAACTTTTCTTGGATTTATCCATGGTTGGCCTACAGTTCAACAAATCGCGTGTCGGCGGTTGTCGCACATTGGCAGTTGTGACGCATATTTTGAGTGACAGGGAGCCACAGCAGAGGGGTGAAAGAGCCACATGCGGCTTCAGAGACGCAGGTTGCTGACCCCTGATATAGGATAATGCTTTATTTTTCAGAAACGGAGTACAGGGCCCTTGAGTGGATGTGGCTGCCGGGACGGTCAAAAAAGTCAAAATGGCTGCGACGGAAGCTCCACCTCCAAAGCCGCGTTAAAAATGGGCGTGGCTCCCGTGGCACAATCGAAGGCTGCCATTTTGACTTTTTCGACCACGCCCTGCAGAGTTTTCCTCCCCTTCAAGAAAAGGAGAGAGAGAAAAAGGACGAAATTTCACCTTCTTTTTTTTTTTGTTTCTTTTCCCTTCTTCAGGGCTACATGCTGATAGAAACAGACCTGCACCTTTCCCTTCCAAACTCGGGTCCGTAGCCCCCCACCCTGCCCCCCACCCCCAGGGATGATCGCACACGGGGTCAAAGAAGAAGGAAGGAGGAAGAAACGGGAAATGCGGGGGTCTCCCCTTGAACTGTGGCTACAGACAAAGATTCTGAAATCATGGCGGCCGTTTAAGACATTAGATCTCAAAATTATCTTTTTTTTTCACCCTCTTCTTCTTCTGTTCAATCGTAGCTGATTAAGTCCTGACAGTTTCCTGGGAAAGGTTTTCTTGGTTTGCCATTGCCTTCTTCCTAGGGCTTAGAAAAAGTGTCTGGCCCAAAGACACCCAGCTGGCTTCTATGGTTAAAGCGGGACTAGAACTCACCGTCTCCTGGGGATTGGCCCAAAGTCACCCAGTTGGCTTTCATGCCTAAGGCGGGACTAGAACTCACCGTCTCCTAGTGATTGGCCCAAAGTCACCCAGCTGGCTTTCATGGCCACAAGAAGTCTAGAACTCACCGTCGCCTGGTTTCTTGGCCGCAGAGAAAATTCATGGCAATCAAGGCCTCTCAAGAGTCAAATCGTTGAAAGGGGCGGCATATAAATGTAATAAATGAAAGAAATAAAAAAATAAAACCCAATTGGGTGTTGCAAAGGGGTCTGAAGGGAATGTTGCTCTGCAAAAGGGGGGCTCTTGGAGACACACACACACACACACCCCAGGCCCAGCTGTGAAGGAGGTTCTGTACTCAATGGACCGTGATCCGATTACAAACACACACAAATGCACCAAAGCATGCAAGTTGAGACAGGAGTCTTAAGAAACTATTTTGCGCGAGCTGCACTGGCTCCCGGTGGTCTTCCGGATGCGCTTCAAGGTTTTGGGACCGCCTGCTGCCATCAATAGCCTCCCACCGGCCGGTACGCTCTCATAGAGAGGGGCTCCTCTGGGTGCCGTCGGCCAAACGATGTCGACTGGCAGCCCCCAGGAAGAGAGCCTTCTCTGTGGGGGCACCTGCTATCTGGAACGAGCTCCCCCCGGAGATATGGAGAATCCCGGATCTACGCACCTTCCGCCGCGCTCTCGAGACCTTTTTATTCCAACAGGCTGGCCTGGCCTAACTTTTTTTCCCCCCCTTTTAAAAATGTAAATTTTAAATCTGTTCTTAATCTATTGGGGTGTTTTAAATCTGTCTTGGGCCAAATTGTTTAATGCGGTTTTATTTTGCTTTTAAATTTTGTATTGATGTGTTTTATCTTGTGGACTGTCCATCGCCCTGAGTCCTTCGGGAGCAGGGCGGTATATAACTCAAATAAAGCTAAACTAAAAACTAAAAATTTGGTTTAATAAAAGAAGACATTAAAAAAAAGCCTGCAAAAAAAGCGCCAACAGGAAAACTCTGGTGGTTCAGCAGACTAAAAGCACTGTAATTAAACACCAGCTACCTGCAATTACTGTAAGTTCAAATCCCACCAGGCTCAAGGTCGACTCAGCCTTCCATCCTTTCTAAGGTAGGTCAATTGAGGAGCCAGTTTGTGGGGGCAATAAGCTGACTGTATAAATATACAAAAGTTTGAAGACTATTGCTTAACGCATTGTAAGCCGCCCTGAGTCTCTGGAGAAGAGATAAAAATAAATCAAATTAAATAAAAAAAATAATAAATTTAATAAATTAAAAAAAAAAAGCCAGCCAAAAGCTCTCCTCTCAGTGAAGCCTCTGTCTCCATCTGAGTCGGAGGTCTCCGTCTCGCAGCTGCTTCTATGCTGATTCATTGTCCCTTGAAAAGCCCGGGAAAGCTCAGAGCCAGAGGCTGCGCTCTGATTGGCTTATTCAAATATTCAGACCGGAAAACAATCTGGTTTTTACACACACACACACACACACACACACACACAGAGGCAATTGAGAAAACTAAGCTTGGCTTCGATTGCAACTTCCAATTATTTCCGAGCTCTGTCATTTGCGCACAAACAATGTCACTTTTAAAGAAGGAGGACGCTGTTCAGATAGTCCTCAACCTAACAACCATTCGTTTAGTGATGGCTTGAATTGACGCCGGGGCTGAGAAAAAGGGAACGTATGATGGCTTCTCAACGCCTTTATTTATTGATTATTATTAGAATTTATTCTTAAAATTTGTATGCCGCTCTTCTCCCTTGGGACTCGGGGCGGCTCACGTAGTAAAAACAGACAATAATACAAACTAAAACAGTCCAATTTTAAAATCCCCGATTATAAAACCCCAGGGAATTTGGTGAAAAAGCCGTGTCTTCAGGCCAGCATGGAAAGTGCGGGGATCGGGAGCCATCCGGAGCTCAGTGGGTAAACCATTCCAGAGGTGTGGCCATAGAGAATGCCCTCATCCTGGGGGTCGCCAGCCGGCATTGTCTGGCCGACGGCACCCGGAGGAGGGCAGCTCTATGAGATCGCACAGGGCGGGGGGAGGCCGGCAGAAGGTGGTCCGGCAAGTACCTTGGGCCCATGCCATGAAGGGCTTTATAGGTAAGCACCAGCACCTTGAAGCGGATCCGGAAGGCCACCGGTAGCCAGTGCAGCTCACGTTTAGGGCCATTGCACGATCCTCAGGATCACCAGATCAAAATTCAGAGGCTCGGCAACTGGCATGGACTTCTGACAGTCTGCAAATGGCCCGGGGAGGGGGGGGTCAGGAAGGGAGGAAGGGGGGGGGGTCAAGCGATGACCCCTTTTGACCTTCCCAGCCAGCCAGCTTCCAACAAGCAAAGGCAATGAAGAGTGTCGGAGGACACTTAAGGACTGTGTCCTTCATTTAATGACTGCCGGCATTCCTTTTGCAGCCCTGCTCAACGAGGTCACAAAATCAGCGCGACTCACTTAACAACCGTATGCCTTAGCAGCGGAAATTCTGGTCCCAGCTGTGGTTGTAAATCGAGGACTACCTGTGTAAACCGGCATCCCGGAAGCGCAAAAAGGGGAGGATCAGCAAAATGTGTGTGCGGGCGTGTTTGGGTTTCTGAAGTGTGTGTGCATATGTGAGTGTGTATATGTGAGTGTGTATGTGTGTGATTTGTGTGTGTGTGTGTTTGTGTCTGTGTGTATATATGTGTGTCTGTGATTGTGTCTGTGTGTTTGTGTTTCTCTGTGTATATGTGTGTGTCTGTGTGTATATGTTTGTGTGTGTGTTGTATCTATGTGTGTGTTTCTGTATATATGTGTATGGGTCTGTGATTGTGCCTGTGTGTCTGTATGTTTGTGTTTCTCTGTGTGTATATGTTTGTGTGTCTGTGTTTGTGTGTGTATGTATGTTTGTCTGTTGTGTGTGGTTTGTGTGTGTGTGTGATTGTATATGTTTGTGCATGTTTGTGTGTGTATGTTTGTGTGTGTATCTGTGTTTGTGTGTTGATGTTTGTGTGTGTATGTGTATCTGTGTGTGCATGTATGTAATTGTGTATGTGTGCATGTTTGTGTTTGTGTGTGTATGTGCTTGTGTGTTGATGTTTGTGTGTATGTGTGTATCTGTGTTTGTGTGTGTTTGTGTGTATATGTTTGTGTGTATCTGTGTGTGTGTTTGTGTGTGTGTATCTGTTTGTGTGTTTTTGTGTGTATATGTTTGTGTGTGTGTATCTGTGTTTGTGTGTGTTTGTGTGTCTGTGTATGTTTGTGTGTGTGTATATGTGTGTGTGTTGATGTTTGTGTGTGTGTGTGTGTGTGTGTATTGCAGACTCTCTTCTTAAAAGCTTTGATGCAAAACCGGGCCGTCCCCAGTGAGCCTCTGTTCCCTCTTTGGCCGCCAGAGGGCGCAGGCGGCCGCTGAGAGTCGCTCAGGTCTGCTGCAGATTTTAGCATCTTCCCAAAATCCAGAGAGAAATTGGGGGAGCCAGGAGCAGAAGCCGCATCAGGAGCAGAAGGGGGGCCGGAGGGGCGGAGGAGAAAGGCTGGCCCGTTCTGGGGAGGAAATGACTGTAATAAGGCAGGCAGGAGCTCTCTATTGACACAATATAATTAGCCAAACAGGCCCCCCTGATCAACCCTTCCTGGAGGCAGAGGGGAAATGCAAATTCGCCATCCCCATAATCACAGGCTGTGAGGAGGTTTCACGGGGAAGGCAGGGACGGGCTGGCAATCTCCTCTTCTCGTCATTAAGTCGTAACCAAGAACGATGATTAAACGTGGACCGGAGACCGTTGTGCGCTTGCATTTCATTCCCTTTCCTGATTTATAACAGCCCCAAATTAAAAGGGGTCTTGCCTGCCTCTAATTCTCTGCTCGATGCAGGAATCGCAATTCCGCCCCACCCACCCTCCCACCCACCCACCAGGTAGCTGCTGATGGGATGAGAAGGAAAAAAAAAAAAACCCAGGATGGCTTTCACATTCAAGAGCTGGAATCCTCCAGGCTGATCTTGGGAAGTCCTGAGAATAGAAAAAGAGTTACAATATTAGAAAGGTATAATGGATGGGGAAAAAATACCTATTTTTATTATATTGTAAGCCACCTAGAATTGCCCGAAACAGTGAGATGGGCAATATATAAATGAGGGAGGGAGGGAGGGAGAGATAATAGTAGAACTATAGAAAGATAGATGGATAGACAGACAGACAGACAGACAGATGATAGATAGGATAGGATAGGATAGGATAGGATAGGATAGGATAGGATAGGATAGGATAGGATAGGATAGGATAGGATAGGATAGGATAGATAGATAGATAGATAGATAGATAGATAGATAGATAGATAGATAGATAGATAGATAGATAGATAGATAGATAGATGATAGATAGAGATAGATAGATGCTAGATGGATGGATGGATGGATGGATGGATAGATGGATGGATAGATAGATAGATAGATAGACAGACAGATGATAGATTAGATTAGATTAGATAGATAGATAGATAGATAGATAGATAGATAGATAGATAGATAGATGGATGGATGGATGGATGGATGGAGAGATGGAGAGATATGGAGAGATAGATGATAGATAGATAGATGATAGATAGATAGATAGATAGATAGATAGATAGATAGATAGATAGATAGATAGATAGATAGATAGATAGATAGATAGATATGGAGATAGATAGACAGACAGACAGACAGAAAGATATATAAATGATAGATGTTACACAGATGCAGGTCAGATGATAGATGATTGATAGATGAGAGGTGATAGATGAGAGAGAGAGAGAGAGATGAGACAGACAGATAGCTAGATAGCTAGATAGACAGACACAGACAAGATAGATAGATAGAAAATAGCTAGCTAGATAATAAACAGACACAGACAAGATAGAAAATAGATAGATATATAGCAGGGGTGGGTTCCACTTACCTTTACTACCAGTTCACAACGGGAGCCTACGCGTAAGCTGCGCATCCGCAGATTGGCAGTGATGACGTGGGGTGGGTGAGTGAAGCCTCCCGCCACCATTACTACCGTTCTCAAGAACCGGACTAAACCAGGAGCAACCCACCACTGATATATAGACAGAAGACAGGTGTAGTTAGAAGAAAGAAAGAAAGAAAGAAAGAAAAAGAAAGAAAGAAAGAAAGAAAGAAAGAAAGAAAGAAAGAAAGAAAGAGAAAGAAAGAAAGAAAGAAGAAGGAAGGAAGGAAGGAAGGAAGGAAGGAAGGAAGGAAGGAAGGAAGGAAGGAAGGAAGGAAGGAAGGAAGGAAGGAAGGAAGAAATAGATAGAAGATAGAAATAGAGATAGATAGAAAATTGTTGTGGCCCGTCAGCAGCCTGTGCAGATTGTAGGTGATTCTGACGACGAGGAGGCTGGTGTGGTGCTCCACCGGCAGCCTGTGCAGCTGGCGCTTGAGTCAGACAATGAGGAGGCTGGAGAAGATGTGGTGCCAGAGGTGGGGATTCAGCCAGGGCCTTCAGAACCTCCAGAAACTCCCTTAAGTGAGGAGGATGAAGAGGAGGAGCCTCTTCTCGATGCACGGGTGCACAGAGCGGCCAAAAGGCAGGAGTGGCTCCTCAGAGGAGGTCTCCTCGAGAGTAAGGCTTGGGGCTAATTGGCCACTCCCTTAGCCTATTTAAGGAGGAACACCAACTGAAGCAAGTTGTAGGGAACAACTTTAGTTCATTCTCCTTCGCGTCTGGATTCTCTGCAAAATTGCTTCTGGGCTTTCTGCCAACCTTAGTAAGATTGTGATTACTTTATCTTTGTTTTCCCGTAGGCTGTTAAGGAAGTTTATTAACAGCCTTTGCTTGGAAAAGACTGAGTTATTTTACTAAATTTAACTTTTGTACAGACTTTTGTGTGTGCTGTGTTCTTTGGGGTCTGTAGCTGGGGCAGAACAAAAATAGAGATAGATTTTTATTTTTTATTATTTATTAATTAGATTTATATACCGCCCTTCTCCTTACGGACTCAGGGCGGTGAACAGCCGAAATTAAAATTCCAATACATAAAAGTTAAAAATTAAAACACATATACGTCAGGCTGAGAATTAAAAACCAAATAAATATTAAAATGCAGATGATAGACGGTAGGTAGGTAGGTAGATGAGAGATATAGTGAGACATAGATAGAGACCCTGGGGATCTGCAATTATTGTTAAGCGTGAAAAACTGTTGTAAGTCCCTTTTTTTCAGTGGCGGTTGTAAATTTGAACGGTTACTAAACAAATGGCTATAAGTTGAGGACCACCTGCCCTGAATATTTGGATGCCAGCAAACAGATTCTTTCCCCCCACAAAAATCACTGCTCCTTCCTGTTTCTCACATGCTTAGCTCTGAGCTGAAAATTAAAAGGGGAGAAGAAACTAACTAACTAACAAACAAACAAAACATGGGAGAAAATGGCACTTTCTTGATTTCCTGCCCAGACCAGGCAGTGCCGGCTCAACCGCACAAGGTTAGAAGAAACCTCCCCGGCCTGCCGATTTAGATTCCGCAGCATCTAAGTTTCTTTTTTAATATACGGATTTTGAAATATTGTGAGTAGAGGAGGGACTGAAACAAACCTGCAAACATTAATCATCATTTGTTTTCACGTCACCGTCAGGGAGGGAAAGCGGGGGGGCCGACTAAGTTTGGTGAGGCCATGTGCCACATTTCCTGCAGAGGGAAAGGACGGAGGGAGATTTTGGTCACGACTTTAAAAGCCAGAGTTAACCTGAGTGTGTATACAAACACACACACACCAGGGGTGGGTTCTAAATTTTTTTACTACCGGTTCTGTGGGTGTAGCTTATTTTGTGGGCGTGGCTTGGTGGTGGTGGATAATGTGACTGGGTGGGCGTGGCCAACTTTTTTTTTTTAACTTTTAAAAGCATTTTTTTCTGCAATCTTAAGAGGTTGCAGAAGAAAAAAAAACGTTTTTAAAAGCCTCTGATGATCCCGGCTGAGCTGCGAGATCATCAGAGGCTTTTTTTTTTACTTTTAAAAGCATTTTTTTCGACCGAAGAGGTTGTAGAAAAAATGCTTTTAAAAGCCTCTGACAATCCCAGCTGAGCCGCGGGATCATCAGAGGCTTTTTTTTTTACTTTTAAAAGCATTTTTTTTGGTTGTAGAAAAAATGCTTTTAAAAGTAAAAAAAAAGGGATGCTGGAGTGGTTGGGTGAAAAACCATCATAAGTTGCTTTTCTCAGTGCCGTTGTAACTTGAAACGGTCACTAAACGGACTGTTGTAAGTCAAGGATGGTCTTTACCTTACATTTGGCTTTAATGATGGCTTCCCTTCTGGTATTTATGATTTTACCTGTATTTTGAAGGTATGGCACTTAAAATCATTGCTGTTCTGCTCCAGCTACGGACCCCAAAGAACGCAGCACACACAAAGTCCGTTCAAACTTTAGTTTACTGAATAAACCAGCCTTTTACAACAACGGCTGTTAATTAATTGCATTAACAGCCGCCAAGAATTCAAAGAATAATAACTGAAAGCTTACTATGGTTGGCAGAGTGCCCAGAACCAATTTGCAGGAAGCAGGAACAAGACAAGACACGAAGGTATGTGAACGAGGTTGTTCCCTGCAAATTGCTTCAGTTGGTGTTCCTCCTTAAATAGGCTAAGGGAGTGGCCAATTAGCCCCAAGCCTTACTCTTGAGGAGACCTCTTCCTGAGGAGTCACTCCTGCCTTTTGGCCGCTCTGTGCACCCGTGCATCGAGAAGAGGCTCCTCCTCTTCGTCCTCTTCACTTAAGGGAGCTTCTGGAGGTTCTGAAGCCCTGGCTGAATCCCCGTCTCTGGCACCACCTCTTCTCCAGCTTCCTCATTTTCTGACTCGGATGCCAGCTGCACAGGCTACTGGCGCAACACCACACCAGCCTCCTCGCTGTTGGAATCAGCTACTAGCTGCACAGGCCACGTATGGGCCACAACAATTGCAGAGGTGGGGGGGGCCTTAAACATTTCTAGAATAAATGCAGTACAGCAAGTCCTCGTCTTATGACTTTCTGTGGCAAGAAAGCTTGTAAAATGGAGCAAAATTCCCTTAACTACTGTCTTGCTTAGCCAAGGAAATTTTGGGCTCAGTTGCGGTCGTATGTCGAGGATGACATGTAGAGGTTTTTTCAATACAGACAGTCCTCGACTTACAACAGTTCATTTAGTGGCCGTTGGAAGTTACAACGGCACTGAAAATCTGACTTACAACCGTTTTTCGCAGTTACGACCTTGTAGGTCCTTGTAGGCCATCTAGTCCAACACACACACACACACACACACCCCACCCAAGCAGGAGACCCTAGACCATTTCTGACAGATGGCAGTCCAGTCTCTTCTTGAAAGCTTCCAGTGATAATTAACCAGTGGAACCGCTTGCTACTAGAAGTTGTGGGTGCTCCATCACTGGAGTCTTTTTTTTTTAAAGAAGAGACAAGAGGGCTGTTTGTCTGAAATGGTCAAGAGTCTCCTGCTTAAGCAGGGGGCTGGACTAGAAGACCTCCAAAGCCCCTTCCAGCTTTATTCTTTTTTTTTAATTTTAAAGCAAAACTTTATTAAGTCTTAAAAAAGAAACATTTAAAATATACAAATCTTTCCTCATCAAAGAAAAAAAAAAGTAGAATTATTTATACAATAGACAACTTCAGGTGATAGTAGTTTCCTATTACTACATATACATTTATAAACAGTGGTTTGTTGCCTACTCCATCCATCTGACAGTGACTTTTTATTTTAATTGTATTAATTTTTTCCGAATTTTCTCTTGATCCAGTTTTTTATCCCTCCTCTGATTTATCCACTGGTACCATCTATTCCATATTGTAAAATATTTTGAGTCTTCCTTGTCTTTTAACTGTAAGGTTAATTTATCCGTTTCTGCGCATGAAAATATTTTCTGGATTACTTCCTGGCCTGTTGGCAGGCGGTCAATTTTCCACAGTTGTGCTAAAGCTATCCTGGCCGCCGTAATTATGTGTAATATTAAGTATTTGATCTCATTTCTGATATTTCCTTTAATCATGCCCAATAAAAAAAACTTAGCTCAATTTCGTGCTCTGTTATTTCTGTTATCCACCTTTTTATTTTACTCCAATATTTCTTAATTTCTGGACAGAGCCACCAAGCGTGATAGAAAGTTCCCTGCGTTTTTTTTACATTTCCAACAAGTCGGATTCCTATTTGGGTACATTTTAGCTAACCTTGAAGGAGCCAGATACCATCGATACCACATCTTATAATGACTTTCTTTGTAAGCTACCAGCTTTATTCTGATGGATTGATTGATGATTGATTGAGCCGGGGGTTGGACTAGAGGACCTCCAAATTCCCTTCTAGCTCTATTCTGATTGATGGATGATGATTGCCATGGCTATGTTCCTCTACACTGAAGGAAACTTCCCAGCAGAGGGCGCGTTTGCTCTGGCCCAGCTGTTCCTCCTTTCTTGCCCCCCCTCCCCATCCCCATCCCTGAGCTCCCCTTCCAGGCCTCTGCCCTCCGCCACCGATGGCCCAGATCAGTGGGGAGCAAACTCTCCCCATGTGCTGATGTCAGCCTGCAGTCCTGAGCACCAGGGTGGGGCAGGAACAAAGGGCTGCTGTTGGATGCCCGCTGAGTTGTTTTCTTGGCTTGGCAATAACAGCCCCACTGCCAAGCGAGGGGCGTGGAGGAGGCGGTGAGCCAGGGAAGCAGGACTGAGCCGGCTCTCCTGGGCTTTTGCCGTGGCAAGGCGGCTGCCGGCATCCTGCTCTGAGCTTTAGGCAATCCGTCCAGCTACCGGGGTATAGGGGAGGACCATGGTGCCAACAGAAAACCCACAGGGCAGAGCAGAGTCTCCAATCTTGGCAACTTTAAAACTTGTGGACTTTTGACTCCCAGAATTCCCCAGCCATCATGTTGTAGCTTCCGTGTCATTGGCAATATTGCTGCTCTTGGGGGTGGGCGGGTGGGAGGTGGAAGGGCCCCCAAGGTGGAACAACTTCCACATGGGTGGACAGCTCCCCAAATTCTCTTCTCAGCATGGTTGTTGTTGACATTCGGGCTAGGGAATTCCGGGAGTTGAAGTCTACACATCTTCAAGGAGGGGAGGAGCAGGGGGTTGGACTTGAAGGCTTCCTAGATCCCTTCCTGCTCTATTCTGATTGGTTGGTTGGTTGGTTGATTGATTGAGGAAGGGGTTGGGCTAAAAGATCTCCAAAGTCCCTTCCAGCTCTATTCTGATTGATTGATTGATCGATCAATTGATTGATTGATTGAGGTGGTTGGACTAGAAGACCTCCAAGGTCTCTTCCTGCTCTGATTGATTGATTGATTGATTGATCGATTGAGGTGGTTGGACTAGAAGACCTCCAAGGTCTCTTCCTGCTCTTCTGATTGATTGATTGATTGATTGATTGATCGATTGAGGTGGTTGGACTAGAAGACCTCCAAGGTCTCTTCCTGCTCTTCTGATTGATTGATTGATTGATTGATTGATCGATTGAGGTGGTTGGACTAGAAGACCTCCAAGGTCTCTTCCTGCTCTGATTGATTGATTGATTGATTGATCGATTGAGGTGGTTGGACTAGAAGACCTCCAAGGTCTCTTCCTGCTCTTCTGATTGATTGATTGATTGATTGATTGATCGATTGAGGTGGTTGGACTAGAAGACCTCCAAGGTCTCTTCCTGCTCTGATTGATTGATTGATTGATTGATCGATTGAGGTGGCTGGACTAGAAGACCTCCAAGGTCTCTTCCTGCTCTTCTGATTGATTGATTGATTGATTGATTGATCGATTGAGGTGGTTGGACTAGAAGACCTCCAAGGTCTCTTCCTGCTCTTCTGATTGATTGATTGATTGATTGATTGATTGATTGATCGATTGAGGTGGTTGGACTAGAAGACCTCCAAGGTCTCTTCCTGCTCTATTCTGATTGATTGATTGATTAATTGATTGATCGATTGAGGTGGTTGGACTAGAAGACCTCCAAGGTCTCTTCCTGCTCTTCTGATTGATTGATTGATTGATTGATCGATTGAGGTGGTTGGACTAGAAGACCTCCAAGGTCTCTTCCTGCTCTTCTGATTGATTGATTAATTGATTGATCGATTGAGGTGGTTGGACTAGAAGATCTCCAAGGTCTCTTCCTGCTCTTCTGATTGATTGATTGATTGATTGATCGATTGAGGTGGTTGGACTAGAAGACCTCCAAGGTCTCTTCCTGCTCTTCTGATTGATTGATTGATTGATTGATCGATTGAGGTGGTTGGATAGAAGACCTCCAAGGTCCCTTCATGCTCTATTCCGATTGATTGATTTGTTGATTGATTGAGCAGGGGGTTGGACTAGAAGACCTCCAAGGTCCCTTTCTGTTCTATTCTGATTGATTGGTTGATTGATTGATTGATCGATCGATTGATCGATTGAGGTGGTTGGACTAGAAGACCTCCAAGGTCCCTTTCCAGTTCCGTTGTGATTCTGTTCAAGTGACGCTGCTGACTCCTACGGAGCGATGCCTTTGACGACGGTCCTTCTGCTCAAAGCAGTTTCTCTCCAATCGCGGCCACTTGGAGGCTGCCAATTTTTTTTCACCCTCCTGCTCCGAAGCCTCTTCATAGCCAGGGGGCGCAGAGGTTAAACCGCCGTCTTTTGATGTGGCTGGCCAGGGAGGGGGTGGAGGGGGGTGGCAGCCCCATCTTGACAAGAAACACGAGACCTCCGCTGATAATGGCCCTTTTCCGGTTTGGCAGCTTGGCACGGCCCCTTCGGTGCCCATTAAAAGCCTCATCCTCTGGAATCATCCAGGGGATGGCTCACTGGCACCATGGGGATTATGTGAACAAGCCAGGGCCTCCCCACCTTGCAAACACCGGGCCTTTGCATCCGCAGGGATCCTGATTTGTAATTTGTCTACGCAAACAGGTGTCCTTTCCCTCCACCTCCCCCATGAAGGATCTCCAACCGAGGCTTTCAGCTTTGAAAAATAATCATTTTAGATCTGCGGGGACCCTGCTTGAACTCCTTCGTGCACTTTTCCCGCCCTCAATCAACTTCCATCAAGGTTGCAACTTTTAAAATGATTTGTTGAGAACTGCCTGGATCGTTGGAAGAAATTGCACTCCAAAAGATAGATATTTTTTTAAAAAAAATAGATTTATATGCCGCCTTTCTCCGAAGACTCAGGGCAGCTTACAATGCGTTAAGCAATAGCCTTCATACTTTTGTATATTTATACAAAGTCAGCTTATTGCCCCCACAAACTGGGTCCTCAATTGACCCACCTTAGAAAGGATGGAAGGCTGAGTCAACCTTGAGCCTGGGGAGATTCGAACTTACAGTAATTGCAGACAGCTGGTCTTTAATTACAAGGCTTTAGTCTGCTAAACCACCAGGATTTTAAACCAGAGATGTTCCTCCTAGGAATGATTGATAGAAAAATGGAAAAACGTCTCTATTATATTACGTTACATATTCTAACAGTGGCCAGAATTGCTGGAGCGCAAATGTGGAAGTCGACCAATACACCATCGGAAGAAACAATAATAAAGAAAATCCTTGAATGCGCTGAAATGGATAAATTAACGATGGGGATCAAAGAAAGAGAAGACTCGGATTATTATCAAATGTGGAATAGGTTTTATACGTGGTTGGAAAACAGAAATGAAATTAAGAAGTAAGAATATAAAGTGAAATTAGATATTAAAGTACTGGATATAAGTGTAAATAATGACCTGCTAACAAAACAATTAATTAGAAATATTTAAAAATAAAGAGAAGGAGCGGGAGGATAAAAGCTAAGAGTAAAGACAAAAGTCGATGCAGAAAGTTGTAAAATTGTATATATCTGCTGTTAGCATTGTATTTTAACGTCTGGTGTACGTGTGTTTTTGCTTTTAGTTTTTGTCTCTTGATTTCTTTTGCTATTGTGTGTTTGGTTTTAAAATGTAAAATACTCAATAAAAGTTATTTTATATATATAAAAAAAGGACTGCTTAGATCGTAGCTTTAGGACTCTAAAAGACCTCCGAGGTCCCTTCCAACTCTGTATTCTGGTTTATAGCTTAATATCTACCATGTTTCCCCCCCAAAATAAACAGATTAAACCGATGAACAGAGTTGGAAGGGACCTTGGAGGTCATCTAGTCCAACCCCCCGCTCAAACAGGAGACCCTACACAGTGATGGCTAACCTTTTTGCTATCGTGTGCCAAAAGCGGGGGGAATGCGGGGGAAGTCACACACGTGTGCCCACATCCATAATTTTATGCACCCCCCCCATGCTCCCCCTGCTTTTGACACGCAATGGCACGGTGGGCCTGGTAGGCCCATTTTTCGCTCTCCTCAGGCTCCAGAGCCTTTCTAGGAGCCTGGGGAGGGCAAAAACGGCCTTCCCCACTCCCTCAGAGGCCCTCCGGAGGCCGGAAACAGTGTGTTTCCTGACTTCTGGTGGGCCCAGAAGGTTTGAAAATCAACTGGAACAGGAGCTGAGCTCACATGCCCACCAATATGGCTCCACCTGCGGCATGTGTGCCATAAGTTTGCCATCACGGCCCTATCCAATTTCAAACAAATGGTTGTCCATTTTCTTCTTAAAGGCCACCAGTGATGGAGCACTTACAACTTCTGGTGGCAAGCAGTTCCACTGGTTAATTGTCCGCACTGTCAGGAAATTTCTCCTTCGTTCCAGGTTGCTTCTCTCCTTGGTGAGTGTCCACCCGTTGCTTCTTCTCCTGCCTTCTCAGGGGCTTTGGAGAATAGCTGGACCCCCTCTCTTCTTTGGGGCAGCCCCACAGAAATTGGACCACTCCCATCATGTCACCCCTGGTCCTTCTTTTCCTTCAACTAAAAAGGGTAAAAAGTAAAGGTTCCCCTCGCATGTATGTGCTAGTCGTTCCTGACTCTAGGGGGCGGTGCTCATCTCCGTTTCAAAGCCGAAGAGCCAGTGCTGTCCGAAGATGTCTCCGTGGTCACGTGGCCGGCATGACTCAACGCCAAAAGTGCACGGAATGCTGTTCCCTTCCCACCAAAGGTGGTCCCTATTTTTCTACTTGCATTTTTTACGTGCTTTCGAACTGCTAGGTTGGCAGAAGCTGGGACAAGTCACGCAAGTTCACCCCTTTATACAGCACCAGGGATTCGAACCGGTGAACTTCCGATCCTTTCGATCGACAAGCTTAGCGTCTTAGCCTCTGAGCCACCGCGTCCCTCCTTCATTCAGCTAGACGTATCCAATTCCTGCAACGGTTCTGGAACTGCTGCGGAGAAGATTGTAAGCAATCAAGCGTATCTGCTCTGATTTTTTCCCACTGGCAGAAAATCTAGAGGAGAGAGGAGGTCCCTCCAGCTTGGCCAGGAGACCTTCTCCAGAACCTTAACTCTGGCCTTCAAGCTCTTTGAGGACTTCCAAAGCCTTCAGCTTCCACCGGGAAGAGAAGAGGATGGAAATGGTGGTGTCAGATGCACTAGGAGGACTGTAGGACTTGATAGAAATGTCGCTTTTCTGAGCCAAGAGAGGGGACACAGCCCCCCAAGATTGTCCCTTGAATTAGCAGCTTATCCTCTTCTGCAGAACTGACACCTTCCTCCCCACCCACCAAACTGAGCATCTCCCCTCAACCAGGCCTATTTATTTTAAATTAAGGAAATGTGGATGATTGCCCAATCAATCACTCAGTGACTACGGGTGACTTATGGAAATAAAATCCCAAATTAACATTATCCCCTTTGCACCCTCCCATCCTGAGTGACATCAATTAAATCAATCACTTGATCGGTTCCACATCCCTCTGGGCAGGGCAAAACCAGATCTTCAGGGCGGGCATATCTCCTCTTGTTGAGGTGGGGGCTTCGTCTCAAGGGATGGTGTTTTATGCGTCTATCCATCCATCCATCTATCTACTATCTCTATCTGTCTCCATCCATCCGTCCATCCATCCATCCATCCATCCATTTTTACCTATAACTACAGTAGTGGCCAAAATTGTGGAAACTTCTTGCGAAAAAGTGTTATTTTCTAAAACCAGCTAATAAGGCCACTTTTTTTGGGGGGGGGAGTAGTTAGTACCATAAAATTATATATCCATGGAAAGATCATTTAATCAAGAACGTAATGCAATAACTTGGATGAAGGATTTGCTATTAGAAGAGCGGTTGGCAGTATAAAGAAGAAAAGTGAAACACGTAGGAAAAAACGAGATATACAAAAAAATGATCCCCGTCCGTTAATCCTTCGTTGGGTAACTTTTAAGCATGAATCACGGCCTTACAACGTCTTCCCATGGAGGGAAACAAGTCTGTTAGTTCTGCAGCTGTTATCATGTAAAGCCAAGATTGAATGATGGTTTAGATTAACTGGGTTTTATTCCTGGGTCGCTTCTGACTAACAAGTTTCTTTAGTCGGCTCCATAAGATTTTCCATTGGGTTAAGGTCTGGGCTATTCCCAGGCCATTCCAGCAGTAAAATAGGATTATTTTGAAATGACTAACTAACTAACTAACTAACTAACTAACTAACAAATAAATAAATAAATAAAGTGGTGTTATTAGCCATCAAACCTCAAAAATACATTTTCCGCAAAAGGTTCCCAGAGTTTTGGCCACTACTGTATACCTATCTCTATCCATCCATCTCCCCACCCAATCATCTATTTTTACCTGTATCTGTCTAATCTGCCTACCTGTTTATCATCAATCAATTTCTATCATCCCTCTGTCCCTCCCTCCCTCTCATCTATCTAGCAGAGTGGCCCCCCAACCTTTTGGGCCCCGGGGACTGGATCCGTGGAGTGAGTTTTTTTCCATGGACTGGTAGGGGAAGTGGTCTTATGCACTGCCTGCATTCCCTCGTTTGTGTGGCCTGGTTGCTGACATGCCGTGGCCCCGTGGCCGGTCCATGGACTGGAGGGGGGGTTGGGGGACCCCTGATCTATCGTATTTAGAAACCCCGTCTCCCTCTCGGAGGAACTTCCTGTTCCACAAGACGGGAGCCACCAACTGAGAAGGTCCTTCAGATGGACCTGCTTAAAAAGGGGGCACCTGTTAAGACCCCCTCCTCTTCCTGGTTGGATGGATGGTCCCCACGGAAAGTCAGTCTATAGCAGGGGTCTCCAACCTTGGCCACTTTAAGCCTGGCGGACTTTAACTCCCAGAATTCCCCAGCCAGCAAAGCTGGCTGGGGAATTCTGGGAGTTGAAGTCCGCCAGGCTTAAAGTGGCCAAGGTTGGAGACCCCTGGTCTACAGCATACCCTCTCTCTGGCTTTCATGGACCGAAGTTGGAGGCGTTGGAGGGGAAAAAGCTCTTGGCCAACCCTGCTGGGTGGGTCTGGCTGAAATGGCGGGGGGTTGGACTAGAAGACCTCCAGGGTCCCTTCCCGGTCTCTCCTTCTGGCTGTGCCCATTTCCATGCGAGAGCCGCTTTCGCCAAGGGGAGCCCACCGCCCGCCCAGGACAGAGGACCCAAGAACCAGACAGGAAGCTCAGCTCAAACACCAGGGTTTTTATTATCCGTCTTCAAATTCACCTTCATCAATTTTTTTTTTCCTCTTCTCTAATAACGGGGGGGGGGGGGGGGGGGGTTCGTCAAGAGGCCTGGACAACAAGGACTGGGGAAAAAGGGGGGGGGCAGGGGGGCGAGAGCTGGGGGAGCCTTCCCCCCACTCGACAGGCTGCTTTTGCAATTGAAAAGGGGGTAGGGGCAGGGGGGGGGGTTAAATGGGGCAGAGGGGGGGGGCTCAGAGAGGGAGGGCCAGCACAACCAAAACACATAAATACAGACATACGGTTAACAAAAATAGTATTATTGTATTCACAACTGAATAAAAACTAGTCTTCAATATATACAGCTGATCTCGTTGTGTAACTTCGGGGAGGGGGGCAGAGCAAGCTGCAAGGGGGCCCTGGGCTTTTTCTGTGGGGAGGGGGCCGGCTAGGGCGGGGGAGGGTGGACAGGGAAAGGTCATTTGAATCTGCAGGGGGGGGGAGTGGGATGGAGCCCCTCGCTGAGGAAGGCTGGGCTCTCCGAACGGGGAGGGCTGGGCCCCATCATGCTACCTTGCAGGGGAAGACCCCTCCCCAAGTCCCAGATAGGGGCTTTTCGTGCTGTGGTGGATGAAAAAGTCACCCCCTCCCCAAAATGCCCCGTGCCCTAGGCTGCTGCAGAGCCCAAGGGAGATCCAGACCCCCGTCTCTCGCTTGCCCCCCCCCCAGCTCCACCTGCCCTATCCCCCTTCTCCTGTCCCTCCCACACACTTGCTACCCCCTCCCCTAATCTTCAGACCCCTCCCTGACTCTGTCCATTGACCTAACACTTGCAGGCAAACCTCAAAAGAAGTGTAGCCCCCTCCCACCTTCCCCAAACAACAACTAAGATCCTGCCCCCCCCTCCTGACCCCCCCGCCCTGCCTTGCTCCTCGGAGCCTCAGAAAACCACCCTGGTCCTGCCCCCACGCCTTTCCCCCACGCCCCAGGCATAGGGCACCCCTCCCCTTCTCCTCATCCCCCCCCCACCACCACCGAATGGCCCGCCTGATGCCCGCTCTTCCTGGAATATCTTTGGGCAAATGCCAAGGAGGGTCCCCGGAGGGCTCGGCTCGCAATTAGCAGCTGATGATAAACACCTTCTCGAAGCAGAGAAGGCACCGTGCCCCCCCTCCAACCCCCCCCCCACATCCTGCGCCTGCTCTCCCTCCCTCCCTCCCCTGCCCCGCAGCCAGATAGGGAGGGGGAAGACCTCCAACGAGGCTCCCCCCCAGCGCTGGATAATCTAGGATTCCTTCCCAGGGCATTTTTGGGGGAAGGGGGTTTGTCTGCTTTAAGGGGTCTGAGCCACGGCCGTTCTGGGGCGCCCAGCCGCCGTCCTTGGCACAGCGGGAGCCATAACTGAGTAGGGGGCCAAACCCAGGGAGGCTGAATAGACGTGCCAGGTTTTGCAAGGCAACAGGAAGCTGGCATCCCTTCCTCACCAGCTACCCTGCCCCTCAACGGGCAAGGGGCATCCCCCTGGGCCACGCAGAGCTGGAAGGGGCAGCTTTGCCCCCCTCCCCAAATTGACTAGCTATTAGGAGAGCCCTCCAGCATGGCCACACAACAATATCGGGAGCCCGTGCTTTGTGAGGCTGTGTGTGCCTTGCACCCCCTTTTCCTCTCCCCCTGGCAAAAGCTCTACACACGCACACACACACACACACACACACACTGGAAGGCGCCCCTCTCCCCTGCGTTCCCAGGAGCATAGGCTTTGTAGTTGTCAAGGGGGTTACGGATCTAGGCGATGCCCGTGGAAAGAGAGCCGTAAGGAAAGTCCAACCTTACTTAACGGCGGATGGAGAAGGCGGCAGGCATTGTCTCACTCGTCAAATCCTTCTGGGTGGGGTGGGTGAGGTGGAGCAGCTCCTCCCCTCCCCTGAAGCAAACACCTCCCCCCCCACTTCTCCCCCAGGGGGGGGGCTGGGTCCGCTGAGGAACAAGGCAAGGAGAAGCTTTAACGACATTAATTTGCCATTTGCAGAAGTGGCTCCTTGAAATGGAAAGGGGAGGGGGGAGCCCTTTCAGGATCGGGGTGTGTGTGGGGGGGGAATCAGAGGCCCCCCAGCTAGGGGTCTGTGTACGGACAGCCAGAGACTGTGGGTCTTTTTTTGGAGGTGGGGGGAGGCGAGGAGGTGGCAGGAGGCACCAGGAAGAGGTCTGTGAGTTGCTTGGAGGGAGAGGGACCCCTTCCCCCCACCCCCTTGGAATGATTACGAGGCCGAGGGCAGAGTGCTGGAGTAGGGCCGGGCGTCTGAGATGGGCCGTTGGTCAGTTGGTCAGTCTCTAGCTATTTGCGGCTCAGGAGGGAGCCCAGGAGGACCACGCCGGCCACGGTCGCCCCCGTCCACAGCCACTTGTTGAAGCGCTCCTGGCCCTTCCGGCTCTTGGCGGCCGCGTCGTTCCCGTAGAGATCCACAAAACGCTCCTGCGAGGAAGAGGAAGAGAAAGGAGGGTGAGGCCGGGCGCTTAAACACAAAAGAGAGAGTAAGAGGGCTGGAAGGGACCTCGGAGGTCTTCTAGTCCAACCCCACGTACACACACACCCACCCACATGAGTTAATGGTGCAGGAATGGACACTGAAGCATCTCACTTGGGTACCCTCAAACTGTATCCAGTCCATGCAGGATGTCCACCCGTCATTCTGGCTTCCTCTTCTCCATCTCAGGAGCTTTTAAGAGGTGCGGATTTGAACTCCCAGAATTCCCCAGCCAGCCTGGGTCACCAAGTTCGAGAAAGACTGGCTTTGATGCCTAAGGTGGGACTAGAACTCTCCTGGTGATTGGTCCAAAGTCACCCAGTTGGCTTTCATGCCTAAGGCAGGACTAGAACTCACTGTCTCCTAGTGACTGGCCCAAAGTCACCCAACAACCTTTCATTCCTAAGGCTGGACTAGAACTCACTGCCTCCTGGTGATTGGTCCAAAGTCACCCAGTTGGCTTTCATGCCTAAGGCGGGACTAGAACTCACCGTCTCCTGGGGATTGGCCCAAAGTCACCCAGCCATCTTTCATTCCTAAGGCTGGACTAGAACTCACCGCCTCCTGGTGATTGGTCCAAAGTCACCCAGTTGGCTTTCATGCCTAAGGCGGGACTAGAACTCCCTGTCTCCTGATGATTGGCCCAAACTCACCCAGCTGGCTTTGGTGCCTAAGGCGGGACTAGAACTCACCATCTCCTGGGGATTGGCCCAAAGTCACCCAGTTGGCTTTCATGCCTAAGGCGGGACTAGAACTCACCGCCTCCTGGGGATTGGTCCAAAGTCACCCAGTTGGCTTTCATGCCTAAGGCGGGACTAGAACTCACCGCCTCCTGGGGATTGGCCCAAAGTCACCCAGTTGGCTTTCATGCCTAAGGCGGGACTAGAACTCACCATCTCCTGGGGATTGGCCCAAAGTCACCCAGTTGGCTTTCATGCCTAAGGCGGGACTAGAACTCACCATCTCCTGGGGATTGGCCCAAAGTCACCCAGTTGGCTTTCATGCCTAAGGCAGGACTAGAACTCACCGCCTCCTGGGGATTGGCCCAAAGTCACCCAGTTGGCTTTCATGCCTAAGGCGGGACTAGAACTCACCGCCTCCTGGGGATTGGTCCAAAGTCACCCAGTTGGCTTTCATGCCTAAGGCGGGACTAGAACTCACCGCCTCCTGGTGATTGGCCCAAAGTCACCTAGTTGGCTTTCATGCCTAAGGCGGGACTAGAACTCACCGACTCCTGGTGATTGGCCCACAGCCACCCAATTAGTTTTCATGCCTGAGGCGGGACTAGAACTCCCAGTCTCCCGGTTTCTCGCCTTGTGCCTTAACCACCAACCCAAATTGACTGTCGAGTCGTTTTATCTTGGTTTTGCAGCGAGTGTGAGCTGACAGGAAAGTCCTCGAGGGAAGGAGGAGTTTTTGGAGCAAGGCGCCATCCTGACAGGGCCTCCCCGGAGAGCCTCGCCTAGCGACGGTCCCTGCCGTCGTCAGTTCAAAGCAGCCCGACAAACCCCCGGCTGCGCTTTCCAAGAAAAGCTCCATTTTTCTTGGGAATTTTGCTCGCTTTTCACGGCTGCTGGGTTTTTTTTTTTTTCTCCCCCCTTTTATCGTTTGCGGCTTGCAGTATTTTATGCTTTGAATTTATCTCATAACGTTTGCCCAGAGAGAACTCTGGTGATTGGATGACAGGAGCGTGCAAGAAAGGGAATAAATTTTAAAAGGACGCCATGTTTCCCGTTTGGCAATGACGGAAAAAGGGGTTTTTCCTTTTTGTTTCGTTTTTTTAAAAACCAAAATCATGCTGGACATTGGGAAGGGGATGGACAGCCGTTCTGCTGAAGCGCAGAAGCAGCCAAAATGTATATATATATATATATAAAAATAATGGTTGCACCTAAAGAGGAAACCTGCCACTAAAATTATGGCGCTTTTCCCGGTCCTTCCGCTCGGACCTGGCGGAAATCATACCTGTCCGAGTCGCCATCTTAAAAATGGGGGGTGGGGTGGGGTGGGATTTCTTTCAGCTTGAGTTCAAGGCAAGGGGTGCTATTGGGTGCCCAGTTCTGTCTTTCTGAGACTTCTCCCCCCTCAGCAAGGGGGGGTCAGCATGCCAAGACCTGCCGGATTTTCTGCCCCCCCTTCCAATATCCCACCCCCAGGATCTGATTTCACAGCCCTTGGTATCTCTCTGCCTCTCTTTTTTCCCTTCTTTCCTTCCCTCCCTCCCTCCAAGTCAGTATTTTTTCCTTCCTTGTACATTAAAACCTTCCTTCCTTCCCTCTCTCCCTCAAAACCGGTATTTTTTCCTTCCTTCTACATTAAAACCTTCCTTCTTTTCCTCCCTCAAAATCAGTATATTTTCCTTCTTTCCACATTCCTTTCCTCCTTCAAAAACAGTATTTTTCCTTCTTCCTATGTTAGTCTTCCTTCCTTCCTTTCCTCTCTCCCTCAAAATCATATTTTTTCCTTCCTTCTACATTTGTCTTCCTTCTTTCCTTCCTTCCTTCCTTCCTTCCTTCCTTCCTTCCTTCCTTCCTTCCTTCCTTCCCTCCCTCCCTCTCCCTCAAAATCAGTATTTTTTCATTCCTTCTACATTAAAACTTTCCTCCCTCCCTCCCTCCCTCTATATGCCCCCTATCTCGGTGTTCAAAGTGGGCGGCTTACAATATAATAAAACTAGAAATATAACAACCGCTATAAACATATAAAATTGTACAGGATTAAAATCCAGACTAATAAAAACCGCAGCCATCTTTCCCTCCTCTGGCCCAGAGCCCCTGGCTCCGAACGTCCTTCTTCCCAAATCGTTTCTCGATCCTGACTCAGTTCCCCCGAAAGCTTCTGCCATGACCTTATTCGTGGGCATAATGTTCCTTTTACACACACACACACACACAAAGAAAGTCTGGTTATGAACATCCAAAGAATGTTGGAACCCCTGGATGCTGGTATGGTCGGTGAAGGCACACAGCCGGTTCCTGGCATCCCTACAAGGGCCATTCGTGCAATGCCAAAATGGTGCGTGGGACGCAACAGGCCAACACCCAAAGCTATGTTTGCCAACTCAACCTCCTGCTTTTCCAAAACTGGCACCATCTTCAGAACTTCTGTGGACCCAGAGAAAGCAACGTAGAAGAGAGAGTTCTGCCAAGCCAGGATGACCCAGTCACAAGACGTTCGGAGCACAAGACTGACCACGGAAGGGGAGAGGAGGAGGAGGAAGAAGAGAGGCTCCCGGCAAAGGCAGAGTCTCACCACAAGGCTGCAGTGTGAGAAAGGAGAACTTCCATCTTGAAGACACCCGGCCCGGTTGCCAAGCGTGCCGAAGGACAAACATCCCTCCACACCAAGACTCGGGTCCATAACTTCTCCCCTTCACGAGGGCCAAGGGGAGGAGGGCAGAAAGGCCCATACAGGAGGAAACCTCTCTGAGGTTGGGGCCATCACCTTGAACAGCATCTGCTGATCTTTGGAAACAGGGGACGGATGCATGGAGAGGACAAGGCTTTTAACAGAATAACAGAGTTGGAAGGGACCCTGGAGGTCTTCTAGTCCAACCCCCTGCTTAGGCAGGAAACCCTACACCACTTCAGATAAATAGTTATCCAACATCTTCTTAAAAACCTCCAGTGTTGGAGCATTCACAACTTCTGGTGGCAAGTAGTTCCACTGATTAATTGTCCTCACTGTTGGGAAATTTCTCCTTAGTTCTAAATTGCTTCTCTCCTTCATTAGTTTCCACCCATGGCATCTTGTTCTACCCTCAGGTGCTTTGGAGAATAGCTGGACCCCCTCTTCTTTGGGGCAGCCCCCCTCAAATACTAGAAGAGTGCTTTCATTTCTCCCCTGGTCCTTCTCTTCATTAAACTAGATATACCCAATTCCTGCAGCCATTCTTCACACGTTTTAGCCTCCAGGCTCCTTGCCCAGCAGAACCCAAATTTTTGGGGGCCAGGGATCAGTTCCATGGTGGGCAGTTTTTCCGTGACCCGTGGAAGTCATGGTTACATGTACTGCTTGCATCCTGCACATCCACGAATGGGGCTTTGCTAGGGGCATGGCCTGGTTCTTGGCAGGTCTTAGATCGGTCCTGGCTAGGATAGGGGTTGGCCACCCTTATCCTAGCTATTTGAGGTAGGGACCCCCAATATGCATCCTTTTATAGCATATTTTTAAAGCGTATAGCTGGTCTAGGGAAGAGAAGGACCAGGGGAGACAGGAGAGCATCTTCCAATATTTGAGGGGCTGCCCTAGAGAGGAGGAAGGGGTCAAGCTATTCTCCAAGGCACCTGAAGGCCACACAAGGAACAATGGATGGAAACTGAGCAAGGAGAGATTCAACCTAGAAATAAGGAGGAATTTTCTGATAGTGAGAACCATCAACCCATGGAACAGAAGTTGTGGGAGCTTCATCCCTGGAGGCTTTTAAGAAGGGACCGGACTGCTGTCAGAAATGGTGTAGGTAGGGTTTCCTACTTGGGGAAGTGGGGTTGGACTAGATGATCTACCAGGTCCCTTCCAACTCTGTTCATCTGTCTCTAATCTGTATCCTCTTCCACGTTGATTTGAAAATCCAGATCCACGTGGCCCCACCGTTCTTGAAGGAAGGAAGGAAGATGAACTCCTGTTTAGGATTAGCCAAGATTGGGCAGCCCCAGGCCTGTTGCCTCATTCACTGCTGATCTTGAGTTTCTCCTGCTGCAGCCAAGAACCACATCCCCAGCCCTGTCAAACCCATCTCTGGGTCACATGCACGCCCCACACGCGGCCTGGGAAGAGACGCCCCCAGCACACACACCACTCCACATGGCCTGGCTCATGATTTCCCTTGTGATGTTTTGAGATGGTCAAATCCATCTCAGCACAGAGATTCTCAACAGCCCCCTCCCCAGAGGTATCAGAAAAAACGCAGCCAGCCCCATTTAAGCAGCCCCCTCCCCCCAAATAAATTGTAGGGTGGAAGGGACCTCTGGAGGTCTTCTAGTCCAACCCCTGGGTCAGGGCCTGGTGGCTCAGCAGACTAATGCATTGTAATTAACTCCAGCTGCCTGCAATTACTGTAAGTTCGAATCTCCGCAGGCTCAAGGTTGACTCAGCCTTCCATCCTTTCTAAGGTGGGTCAATTGAGGACCCAGTTTGTGGGGGCAATAAGCTGACTTTGTATAAAAATATACAAAAGTATGAAGGCTATTGCTTAACGCATTGTAAGCCGCCCTGAGTCTCTGGAGAAGGGCAGCATATAAATCCAATTAAAAAAAAGAAGGAAGGAAGGAAGGAAGGAAGGAAGGAAGGAAGGAAGGAAGGAAGGAAGGAAGGAAGGAAGGAAGGAAGGAAGGAAAGAAACATTCAGCTGCCTGCAATTACTGTAAGTTCAAATCCCACCAGGCTCAAGATTGACTCAGCCTTCCATCCTTTCTAAGGTGGGTCAATTGAGGACCCAGTTTGTGGGGGCAATAAGCTGACTTTGTATAAAAATATACAAAAGTATGAAGGCTATTGTTTAATGCACTATAAGCCACCCTGAGTCTCCAGAGAAGGGCGGCATATAAATCAAATCTAAAAAAAAAAAAAGGCAGGGGAATTTATCCTATCCTGGTCAAATGGTCAAAACCTCCAGGGATAGAGCACCCACAATTTCTAGAGTCAAGCCATCCCACTGAATAATAGAATAAAAGAGTTGGGAGGGACCTCTGGAGGTCTTGTAGTCCAACCCCCTGCTCCAGCAGAAGAGGCTGTATTTACCCCAGAAAAACGGCTGTCCGATCTCTTCTTAAATACAGCGCCTCCTGCTCCTCTCTGCAAACCCTTCTAGCACTGATGATGTTCCCTAGTCGGGTTGCGAAATGTCTACAAGGATAGCACCAACCTCAGAGAGCACCAAGGACCCTTCGCAGTTTAACCCTGAGTTACAAATATTCTCTTTTACCGATGCGAGTATTGATCTCCAGCAGCTGATAAGATGAGGGGTGATATCGGTGTCGTCCCTTCAGGGACTCATGGCGGAGTCCCATGAAACTTAACTCCGGCCACTTTCGTTTTACCCCACGAAGCGGCCTCTACTGTGACGGTCCTTCTACACAACCAAGTGTTAAATTTGCGACCAGCACACTTCCTTGTTACCGAGTAGGACGGACCCATACAGAAGTCAGAGATCCACTTCACCTGAGCTGCCTAATCAAATTGAAACGAATTGAAACTAGTCAAGGAGAGAAGCAACCTGGAATTCAGGAGAAACTTCCCGAGAGTGAGAACAATTAACCAGTGGAACTGCTTGCCACCAGAAGTGGTGGGTGCTCCATCACTGGAGGTTTTGAAGAAGAGTTTGGACCGCCATTTGCCTGAAATGGTAGAGAGTCTCCTGCTCGAGCTGGACCAGATCTCCAAGGCCCCTATTCCGATCCTGCCATGAGCAGTTCCACTTAGCAGCGGAAATGTTGGTCTCAATTGTGGTTATAAGTCGAGGACTATCTGCAATAAGATTGTTAAGCTTAGCAACTTTAAGATGGGGGGGGGGGAGAGGGGCTTCAACTCCCAGAATTCCCCAGCCGGCATCTTAAAAGTGGCCACGACTGAGGAAAAACTGCTGCAGGAGAATGGAATTTGAATCTTGGTGAGCTGCCATCCAAAATATTTCTCCGTTCTTTTGGCAGCGGAAATAAAAGCTGCATTCCAGGAGGATCCGGTATTTGGGTGGCTGACCTGATCCCAGATTCAGCACTCCTTCAAAACCAGCGAGGGGGTGGGGGGGGGGAGTGGGTGCGGGTGGGATTCCGGATCGGCCTTGCAAATTGGACTTTTGGGGCTCCGGGAACCAGAACCCGAGAAAGGAGGATTTGACCGTGAACAGTTCGCTTGGGAGCCTCTCACTCAGGAATAGAAAGGATCGCGACCTAATCTCTCTCTGCTGCTTTCCTAGGAGAGGGATCCGGTAGAGGACAGCTTGCAGCAGCCTTGGGATCTCTGATGTACGGAAGAGCTCCCTTTTTAAAATGCATTTTTCAGGTCATGGAGGAGAACCAGCATTTAGGGAGCTGCTGGGGTCAGCTCTGAGGAAATCGGGACGGTGCTGCGTATAAAAGAGGAATATTTCTATTTTGCACTTGTATTTTAATCCAACGAGCTGCCCAGCTGAGCAAGCCGAATCGTCTCCGGAAGTTGTGAATGCTTCTTCCGACACTGGACGTTTCTAAGAAGAGATTGGACAGCCAATTTTTTCTGAAAGAAATTTCAGACAGCTTAAAAACCGCTAGTGATGAGAGACCCACAACTTTTGAAAGTTTTAGGAAGTTTCTCCTTAGTTCCAGGTTGGCTTCCTCTCCTTGGTGGGTTTCCATCCGTGGCTTCTTTCTCCTGCCTTCTGGTGCTTTGGAGAATAGCTTGACCCCCTCTTCTTTGGGGCAGCCCCTTAATTGAAGGGGGAGAAAAAAAGTTGGTACTTCCATCACGCTTGGTGCTGTTCCTGGCAAGGCCCGGCTGCAATCAAAGCGAAGCCGGAAATCAAACAATGATCCACTTTCCTAGGAAGGGAGGTGTCCTTCCACCCACTGGAGATATGAGATGATGTGGAACATCTCCTGCTGTTCTCTGTTCCCTCCCTAGGCCGGATTTCAGCCAACAACGAACGGGAGGGGCAGAAGGCAGCACCCAACAGGCCACCCACCATGTAGGACTGCCCCGCCTTCCGTAAAGCAGAAGCAGGAAGGGGAAGGGGGTGGGTGGGTCCAGTCTTTTCCAGAAAGCAGAGATGAGAGAGAAATGCAAGGCTTGGGAAAGGCAGATGTTGGGAGAGGAATGTACGCTCTGGGACTGCAGCTCTCTGGATTTGAAAGAGACACCTTGCGGCTTGCAAGAGGAAAACGGGGCGTGCAAAAGCAGCTCTGGGGGACCCCTGTAAATTATGATCCGTTGCATTTTCCCTGGTGCAGGGCACGTCCAGCAAGAGATGCTGCAACTGTTTGTAAATGGGTGCTGCGTTACGCAGCCTGTGTAAGGCCACACTTGAAATGCTTGGATCCAGTTTTGGTCACTGTATTACAAATGAGATGAAAGAGTAAAGAGAAGAGCAAGTAGTATGATTTGGGGCAGGGGGTCTCCAACCTCGGCAACTTTTAAGACTTGTGGACTTCAACTCTCAGAGTTGAGGAGAGTTGAGGAGGAGGAGAAGAACTTCTCTTCTTCTCCTCAACTCCGGGAGTTGAAATCCACAAGTCTTAAAGTTGCCAAGGTTGGAGACCTCTGATTTAGGGGACTGGAGGCTAAAACATACGAAGAATGGTGGCAGGAATTGGGTACGTTTTGTCTACTGAAATAAGGATTTAGGGGTGACATAATAGCAGCCTTCCAGTATTTGAGGGGCTGCCCCAAAGAAGAAGGGGGGTCAAATTATTCTCCAAAGCGCAGGACAAGAAGGGATGGATGGAAACTAATCAAGGAGAGAAGCAACCTGGAATGAAGGAGAAATTTAAATTGACAGTGTGAACAATTAAATCAGTGGAACTGCTTGCCACCAGAAGTTGTGGGTAGCTCCAACACTGGAAGTTTTTAAAGAAGAGATTGGACCGCCATTTGTCTCGAATGATATAGGATTTCCAGCCTACAGGGGGTTGGACTAGAAGACCTCCGAGGTCCCTTCCAACTGTTATTCAGTTATTCTATGCTGTTCTGTTAATTAGCTACTTTCTTGCTTGTGCCTATTTTACAGGAGGCACTGAACTTTTTGTCAAGTGAATGCCCAAGGCAGGTTTTGCCGTAGGGGTCCTTGGTGCTCTCTGAACCTGGCGGTTGTCTTACAGACGTTTCTTGACCCAACTAGGGAACATCATCAGTGCTAGAAGGGAGAAGAATCTGCAGGGAGGAGGAGGAGGAAGAGGAGGAGGAGGAAGAGAAGAAGAAAAAGAAGAAGAAGAGGAGGAGGAGGAGGAAGAGAAGAAGAAGAAGAGGAGGAGGTGGAGGAGGTGGAGGAAGAGAAGAAGAGGAGGAGGAAGAAGAGGAGGAAGAGGAGGAGAAAAAGAAGAGGAGGAGGAGGAAGAGGAGGAGAAGAAGAAGAGGAGGAGGAGGAGGAGGAAGAGAAGAAGAAGAAGAGGAGAGGAGGAGGAGGAAGAGAAGAAGAAGAAGAGGAGGAGGAGGTGGAGGAAGAGAAGAAGAAGAAGAAGAAAAGAAGAGGAGGAGGAGGAAGAGAAGAAGAAAAAGAAGAAGAAGAAGAGGAGGAGGAGGAGGAGGAAGAGAAGAAGAAGAGGAGGAGGAGGAGGAGGAGGAGGAGGAGGAAGAGAAGAAGAAAAAGAAGAAGAGGAGGAGGAGGAGGAGAAGTGGAAGAGAAAAGGAAGAGGGGGAAGGGAAGGACTGTGGGGTCCCTGATGCTCTCTGAACCTTGTGGTTTTCTTGCCAACGTTTCTTGACCCAACTAGGTAACATCACCAATGCAAGCTTAGTGTTAATCTCTGCTTATTTGGGTCTTGAGTGCCGTTGAGGAGATGTTGTAGCTTTTTAATTGATTCTTTTGAATGGTAGGCAGATGTTGTTTATCTCTGTGTGCCCGTTGATGGCGGATTTGTCTGAAGGCCAAGTTCTCCAGGAATTCTCTGGTGTTTTGGAACTTGGCTTGGTGTAGGAGGCTCCCCATCTTTGCTCAACAGTTGACACTACGATGAAATCTGTCATCATCCACCCATCATTTTTCATCATGTCTCCTGACTGCTGGTTGGGGTTTACTCATCATTTCCCCAAACACTGATAGGGCAAACCATTACGTTTAAACAGAAAGGAAACCACTTCCTTCCAGCACTGATGATGTTATCTGGTTGGGTAATGAAACGTCTGGAAGACGTTCAGCTCAGAGAGTACCAAGGATACAAGATTAACAAATATCGTTTTCTACCAGTTTTGCCACAGCACATGTACTGGATGGAGAAGAGACAAAGGCTGTGGGGGTTTTTTTGAGGGAGGATTTACCCCGAGATGCACAGGGATCTATTAAACCGAGTCAACAAAATAAATGGCCGATGCCTGGATCCCCACCTATAGCGCTGCGGTCTTATGAGATGCCTGCTGAAATCCTTCAAAATAGCTCCTAGGTTTGCAATCCAAGAAAGAAAGACGATGGCCATCTTGTAATGCAACCACACGGTCAGAGAGAACTCAATCCTTGTCCTCTTTTGGGTTCCAACAACTATTATTTTAGACAGGGAAGTCTATTCAAGATGCAGATTATTATTATTATTATTATTATTTTGCTTGTTTGCAGGAAAAAAAATCAATAAAGTGAATGAAAAATTGAGAAAGCCATTTTTCTCTCGAGTAGCCACTGCCCCTCTTAATTTATGGGCACTCTGACGAGGGGTGTGTGGGTGTCAAATTATTTTCCAAAGCACCAAGAGGCAAGACAAGAAACGACGGCTGGAAACTAACCAAGGACGGAAGCGAGACTGGAATTAAGGAGAGATTTCTTAAAGGCGAGAGCAATTAACCAATGGAGTAACTTGCCTCCAGAAGTTGAGGATGTTTCAACACTGGAGGCTTTTAAGAAGAGACTGGACAGACATTTCGACATTTGTCTCCTGCTCGAGCAAAGGGTTGGACTAGAAGATCTCCAAGGTCCCTTTTCAACTCTATTGTTCTATGTTCTATGAGCAAAGCTGGCTGGGGAATTCTGGGACTTGAAGTCCACATATCTTAAAATTGCCACGATTTCTGGTGGCAAGCTGTTCCTCTGGTTCATTGTTCTCACTGTTAAGAAGTTTCTCCTTATTTCTAGGTTGCTTCTCTCGTTGGTTAGTTTCCACCCGTTGCTTCTTCTCCTGCCCTCAGATGCCTTGGGGAATAGCTTGACTCCCTCTTCTTTGGGGCAGCCCCTGAGATATTGGAAGGCTGCTATCCTGTCTCCCTTAGTCCTTGTTTTTATTAAACTAGACATACCCAAATCTTACAGTCGTTCTTCATACGTTTTAGTCTCCAGGCCTGTTTGATCATCTTAGTTGCTCTTCTCCGCACTTTTTCCAAAGTCTCAACATCTTTTTTTGTAGTATGGTGACCAAAATTGTTTGCAGTATTCCAGGTATAAAACTAAGGTTTTATAAAGTGGTACCAGCAATTCTGGGAGTTGAGGTCCGTCCATCTTAAAGTGCCCAAGGTTGGGAAACACCCCCCAATGAACTCTCAGGGCCAATGCCTTATTATTATTATTATTAATAATAAATGATGATAATCATAATCATAATCATAATCATAAGGCAGGAGCCTGGATAGCTCAGCAGACTAAAGCCTGTTATTAACATTCAGCTGCCTGCAATTACTGCAAGTTCGAATCTCCCCAGGCTCAAGGTTGATTCAGCCTTCCATCCTTTCGAGGTAGGTCAATTGAGGACCCAGTTTGTGGGGGCAATAAGCTGACTTTGTATAAAATATACAAAAGTATGAAGGCTATTGCTTAACGCATTGTAAGCCGCCCTGAGTCTCCGGAGAAGGGCGGCATATAAATCAAATTTTAAAAAAAGAAGAAAGAAAGAAAGAAAGAAAGAAAGAAAGAAAGAAAGAAAGAAAGAAAGAAAGAAAGAAAGAAAGAAAGAAAGAAAGAAAGAAAGAAAGAAAGAAAACATTCAGCTGCCTGCAATTACTGTAAGTTCAAATCCCACCAGCCTCAAGGTCGACTCAGCCTTCCATCCTTTCTAAGGTGGGTCAATTGAGGGCCCAGTTTGTGGGGGCAATAAGCTGACTTTGTATAAAATATACAAAACTATGAAGGCTATTGCTTGACGCATTGTAAGACGCCGTGAGTCTCCGGAGAAGGGCGGCATATAAATCTAATTTTAAAAAATATTATTATTATTATTTTTGTCATCTGTGATTAAGAAGCTGGTGTGAAGTAAACAACGCCGTTGCGTGCTGCCACGACAAGCCGTGCGCAACCAAGAAACAATGCCATTCATTGCATCACCCCTGGTCATACACAAGGGCCTTACTTTGTATGGGGAAATAACATATCTCACTTCCGCAAACTCGTAAATTGCCTTTCTTAGGAAAGCCTGACTGGATGCCAAGGAGCTGATGTAACTGCTGCAGACGTGCCTGTTCTACATGCGTGGAAAGAGACCAAACTCGTAAAGGAGCAGCCCCGTAAGTCCTATGTTTGAGAAGGCAGAATATGAAGAACATACGAAGAACGGTTGCAGGAACTGGGCATGTCTAGTTTAATGAAAAGAAGGACCAGGGGAGACATGATAGCAGTCTTCCAATATCTCAGGGGCTGCCCCAAAGAAGAAGCAGTCAAGCTATTCTCCAAAGCAGCTGAAGGCAAAATAAGAAGCAATGGGTGGAAACTAAACAAGGAGAGAAGCAACCTGGAACTAAGGAGGAGTTTCCTGACAGTGAGAACAATTAACCAGGGGAACAACTTGCCTCCAGATGTTGTGCATGCTCCATCATGGAAGCTTTTAAGAAGAGACTGGACAGCCATTTGTCTGAACTGGCATAGGATCTCTAGCTCCAGCGGCGGGGTGAAGGGGTGGGTGTTAGTCTAGAAGACCTCCAAGGTCTCCTCCAGCTCTAGCCTGAATTTAGAATTTAAAAGGTTTTCAAGCTCATCGTGAAAAATCGAGCAGGAACGTGGGACAATTAACCAGTGGAACAACTTGCCACCAGAAGTTGCAATTGCTCCAACACTGGAAGTTTTTAAGAAGAGGTTGGATAACCATTTGTCTGAGGTGGTGTAGGGTTTCCTGTCTAAGCAGGGGGGTTGGACTAGAAGACCTCCAGGGTCCCTTCCGACTCTGTTATTCTGTGACATCCAGAAGGAAGGCGGTAACGGAGATAATTTAGCTCTTCTAAAGGAAAAATGATGATGCGTTCCCAAGGCAGAAGGAGATTTCCTAATTGAGGAAGGATCCCCCCCTTTGTGGAAATCGGGAAGCAGCTGATCCTCTCCCTGCAATCTCGCAACGGTGCTGTGCCAAATGTGGAGGCCCCCCCCCCCGTCCCTTCCTTCCGCCGATGCGTTTCTTCTCCTCGTTGCAACCAGGGGCTCGTTATGGGAATAAAACAGCTCAGAAAAACTTGATTAACGTGACCTATATAACGGTGGAAGGTGCAGCCGGGGAAAACTGCGGCAAGCCTGCAGCCCTCGATCTGGAAAACAGATGCATCGAAGGGCGAAGCGAACGCTGGAAGGACGCGCTTGATTCGATTTGGAGGAGGAGAATAATTAAGAGGACGGAGAGATCCTTGCGTTTTGATTAGGGACGTTCTGCAGATCTCGGGTCTAAGAAAAGACGCCGAGGAAATCTGGTTTGGGGGTGGGGTATGGGGGTGGGGACGGGCGAAGGGAATTTGGTGGATCCTTGAAGATTGAGGGAGATGAAGTAGAAATAAAGCAAGAAACGTTTTTTCCAAAAGAGGGAAACGCACCTCTTGTGTGTCACTTGGAGTCAAGGGCATGTTTGAGAGAGGTGGACAGATCTTTCCTCCAACAGCAGGAATCTTCCACCTACCCCCCCATGAGCACTGATGACGTTCCCTAGTTGGGTTGTGAAATGCCTGTGAAAACTACCAAGCTCAGAGACCGCCGAGGACCCCACAATCCTTCCCCTTTCCTCCTCCACTTCAGTTTCAGTGAAGAATAATGACAGAATTTTGAAGGTCCTTCACATTCCTGGCTCCAGGAGAGGCTGCTAGGAAAAGAGGCGGATAAATTTTGGAGGAAAGCTCCTCGTGCGGAGACGGGTGGGAGGCTGAAATCCTGAGGATCCTTTCCAGGTTTGGGGAATCAAACGGGAACGGAGCAACGAATGGCTTCCAAAACTGGATTTACCTTGGTCTGGAGGGCAAATTCAGACAGCGGGGCCATTATGAAGCGAAGAGAGCAGCTGTTTTCTTAGTGATGTAAGAGCCAAGAGCTTGGAAGAAGATAATGGAGATACAATGCAGCTTTCTCCAAGCTGGCTCTCTACAGATGTCTGGGCCTTGTTTTTAGTTTTTATTTGAAAGCTGCTTTGTTGAACAGGGGCAGGAACTAGAACAGAGGTCTTCAAACTTGGCAGCTTTAAGACTTGTGGACTTCAACTCCCAGAATTCTCCAGCCAGCATTGCTGGCTGGAGAAGCCCAGGGTACATTCTTTCATATCTGGTGGCATTGCCCAAAAATCAAGAAATACTGGAAGAAAATAAAAATTTGGATATCAGAAATAACAGCAGAAGAAATAGAATCTGTATTTCTATTTCTTTTTTTTTAAATGCATGGAGGCTGGGTCTCCTCCTCTCTTTCAAAGAGGAGAAAGATGGAGACGAACGGACGTTTGGCTCCAGAGACTTACATAACAACGGAGTACAGTTTAGTCCTTGATTTACAATGGCTCATTTAGTGACCGTTTCAAAGTTACGACGGCACTAGGGAAAAAAAGGACAAGTTTTCAACCCTTAGGACAGCATCGTTGTGGTCGTGGGATTTAAAATTCAGACGCTGGGCAACTGTCTCGTATTTATGACGGCTGCAGCGTCCCGGGGTCATGAGATCTCTTCTTTGCGACCTTCTGTGGGGAAAGCCAGGTTTACTTAACAACCGTGTCACTAACCTAGTAACTTCAGTGATTCGCTTAACAACCGTGGCAAGAAAGGTCGGGAAAATGGGGCAAAATGCATTTAACAAATGTCTCATTTAGCAGCAGAAAAGTTTGGGCTTTATTGTGGTCGTAAGTCGAGGAAGACCTGCAACACAATTGAAAGGGACCTTAGAGGTTTTCCAGTCCAACAGGAGACCCTATGCCATTCCAGACGAACGGCTGTCCAGCCTCTTCTTAAAAGCTTCCAGTGTTGGAGCATTCACAATTTCTGGTGGCAAGTTGTTCCACTGATCAATTGTTCTCACTGTCAGGAAATTTCTCCTTAATTCTAAATTGCTTCTCTCCTTGATTAGTTTCCACCCATTGCTTCTTGTCCTGCCTTCTGGTGCTTCGGAGAATAGCTTGACTCCCTCTTCTTTGGAGCAGCCCCTGAGATATTGGAAGGCTGTTCTCATGTCTCCCCTACTCCCTCTCTTCATTAAACTAGACCTACCCAGTTCCTGCAACCGTTCTTCATATGTTTTAGTCTCCAGTCCCCTCATCATCTACTTTGCTCTTCTCTGCACTCTTTCCAGAGTCTCAGCATCTTTTTTTATAATATGGTGACCAAACATGGATGCAGAATTGCAAGAGGGGTCTTTGAAGCTGTACTAATACTTCAATCAAATGCGACCCATCTCTTGCAACGTTGGGGGTCCCCCGTGCAAGGCTTAGAAGGACTTGAGGACTAGCTGCTTCATCAGCCCTGCGGTCTTTCTCTGTCACCTGTTAATAGTGGAGCAATATCTAAGCCAGCTTCAGCACTGCCGTCTGAAGGCTGCCGAGATACAAGTAAAAAACTAAATAAATCAGGATTTCCCCCCCTGCCCCCAAGCAATCCAATACGTTGGCCGTGTAAAAATTAACCTGCTTAGCAAGTCAGAGGCCGCGCCTTCGAAACATGACCTGTTTATCAAATGAACTTACGACAGTTCATTTAGCGACCGTTTGAAGTTATAACGGCCCTGGAAAAAGCGACTCAGGGCTGTTTTTCACACTTACGTCCGTTGTAGCATTCCCCAGGGCCGCCTGGTCAAAATTAAGACGCTTGGCAACTGGCAGGTCCCTATGACGGTTGCAACGATCCCGTCTTGAGGCCTTCAGTCAATGGGGGAGCCGGATTCACTTAGCAACTGTGTGAGTGAATAACGGCAGTGATTCACTTAACAACGGTGGCAAAGAAAAGTCATCGAAACAGGCAAGGGAAAATGTGGGGGTCAACTGTGGCCGTAAGTCAAAAACTGCCTGTATCTGGATCGGATGGACCAATGTTTCTCGATGTTGGACGCTTAAGAGTTGGAGTGGACTTCAACTCCCAAGAATCCTTTGCTGGCTGTGGAATTCTGGGGGTTGAAGTCCACTCATCTGCCAGCGGCCAAGGTTGAGAAAGATGGCTCCGTCGGTCAGCGAACACAACAAACACAACCGTCCCAACGGGGCCTGGTGATCCATCCCCTTGCGCCTCCCCAGTTCCGAGTACACAACACACAATCGGCATCGGAGTACACAAAGCACACAATTTCTCCCGCTCCAGAGGGAGGTCAGCTTCTGAACTTCCAAGAGCATGTCGATTTTCCAAGCCCGGAAAAGCAGGAGAAAGGTCCCATTATTTGGCCATCTAAAAATATCTGCCAGAGAGCGTGACTCCTTCTCCTGCCAACGGCTCTTCTTCAAGGAAGGACCCAGATTGTGCGAAACAGATTGCTTAAGGATAACTCTATTTCTCCCCCAGCCTCCCTGCTTCCTGAAGGGACCTCCCATCCTTTGTCCTTGGCAAGAGAGACAATAGCCGAAGGGAGGGGCCGAGAGAGGGAGGGGCTCCAGACCCCAGGGAGCTAGGAAGACCCTCTGGGGCATAGCACCCACCCACTGCAAGACTCATCACAGTTTAGGCAACAGGAGAGAATCAAAATTATGGGAAGCATTCGTACTGCTTTATAAGGCCACACATGGGGAAGATTGCATCCAGTGACAAAAAAGATATGGAGACTCTAAGAAAGAGTGCAGAGAAGAGCAACGAAGAGGATTAATGGGCTGGAGGCTAAAGCATATGAAGAACATAGGTTGCAGGAAATGGGTATGTCTAGTTTAAGAAAGAGAAGGACCAGGGGAGACAGGATAGCGGTCTTCCGGTATTTGAAGGGCTGCCCCAAAGAAGAGGGAGTCAAGCTATTCTCCAAAGCCCCTGAGGGACTCAAGGAGAGAAGCAACGTAGAATGAAGGAGGAATTTCCTGACAGTGAGAACAATTAACCAGTGGAACAACTGGCTTCCAGAAGTTGTGAATGCTCCAACACTGGAAGTTTTTAAGAAGAGATTGGATAAACATTTGTCTGAAATGGTATATAGGTTCTTCGATCCCTTCCAACTTCTCTTCTCTTCCCTTCCCTTCCCTTCCCTTCCATCTTCTCTTCTCTTCTCTTCCATCTTCTCTTCTCTTCTCTTCTCTTCCCTTCCATTCTATTTTCTCTTCTCTTCTCTTCTCTTCTCTTCTCTTCCCTTCCCTTCTATCTTCTCTTCTCTTCCCTTCTATTCTATCTTCCCTTCCCTTCCCTTCCCTTCCCTTCCCTTCCCTTCTATTCTATCTTCTATTCTATCTTCCCTTCTCCTGTAACCAGGCAGACTAGCCCATAAGGCTCTGACAAGCCTTAAATGGCTCTGAGGAGGGTCGTCTTATACGCCCAGTCATCTTATACGCCGGAAAATACGGTAGGTGAAGAGTCAAATGTCTCTTTCCAGATGCCTCCACTTCTTCTTCTTATGACAGTATTGGAGTAAGTGCAACGTGAAATGCTGACAGCTTCTTGCCCCCACAAACTGGGTCCTCAGTTTACCTCCCTTAGAAAGGATGGAAGGCTGAGTCAACCTTCAGCCTGGTGAGATTCGAACTTACAGTAATTGCAGACAGCTGGTGTTAATCACACCAGCTTTAGTCTGCTGAGCTATCCAGGCTCTATATCTTCAAAGACAAAAAAAAAAAGAGTCCAGTTGCTTCATGGAGAAGCACATTTGGGATGTCCTTGGTCCTAGGTTAGTCCTCTCGTGGACCAGAGCATAAAATAATAAGAGCCGGAAAAGACCTTGGAAGTCTTCTAGCCTCCTTCTTATGCAGGAAACCCTAAAACACCTCAGACAAAACAGCTCAGAGCCGAAGAAGCTTCTCGGGGGAGAAGCGAAATGTCTTCGAAGAAAAAAACCAGAAAGTCCAGTTGCCTCTTGGGGTGGGGGGGGGGGGAAAGCACTTTTGGGACCATCTCCCATAGATGTCTGAGGTTTTTGGTTTTTTTTGGAAACGTTTCATGACCCAACTAGGGAACATCATCAATGCTAGAAGGAAGAGGAGGGGGGGGGCTTTGTGGAGTGGAGGCAGAGGAGGAGGAGGACTCTGGGGGTCCTTGGTGCTTCCTGGTTGTACTCTAACAAACATTTCATTACCACACCAAGGAACATCAATAGTGCTAGAGGTTTGAGGAGAGGAAGGAAGGAAGGAAGGAAGGAAGGAAAGAGAAGGAGGATGGAAAGGAGGAGAAGAGGAGGAGGAGGAGGAGGAGGAGAAACTGTGGGATTCTTAGTGCTCTCCAAGCTTGGTTAGTTTAGTTTAGTTTAGTTTATTAGATTTATATACGGCCCTTCTCCTGACGGACTCAGGGCGGTGAACAGCCAAACATTAAAACATTAAAATACAAGCAATATAAAAGTTAAAAATAATCTAAAAACGTAATTAAATCAAATTTTGGCTTCCCCAAATTTAAAATCCCTCCTAAAATTCACCCATTAAAATCTACGTTAAGCCCCAAAGGTGCTTTTTCAGGAGGCAACTGGACTTCCTAGTTTCTGTTTGAAGATATTTCACTTCCCCTCCGGGAAGCTTCTTCAGTTCTCCATGACAGAGCGCCTGAATGGAAGAAGAGAAGAAGAAGCGAGCTGAAGAAGCTTCTCGGGGGAGGAGCGAAATGTCTTCGAAGAAAAAAACCAGAAAGCCCAGTTGCCTCTTGAGGGGGTGGGGGGTGGGGGAAGCAGCTTCGGGACAAGGGTGACGTGGGTGACTGAGAATCTCCATAGGCACAAGATCAGAAACTTGTGGCCACTTAAGGGTGAGTGCGTGTGTTTGTGTGAGTTTCCGATTCCTCTTCGCTCCCCGCGGATCTCCTGGAAATCAAATTCTGAGAAGGGCCTCCTCGTCAGTTGGAGATAACCCCATCCCCGTCAAGAGCCCAGGGCTATCAAGGGCTGCAAGCTGTTGGGAGGGACTCTCGGCTGGGGGGGGGGGGAAGGGGGAGGTTGGGGGGGGGAAGTTTTTCTTTTTCTCAGCTGCAAAACGGGGATGGCCCCAGGGATGGGCCTGGCCTGGTCTCTGCCCTGGGGACGGAGGCAGAAGGGACCACTGCTCCTGTCTCTGGGACTGGGGGGGGGGGGGACGGACGGGGGAGAGGAGGAGGTCCACGGCTTAGACCACAGCTCTCTTTTCTCTTCATGTTACGTTGAGAGGAGGAGGAGGAGGAAGACTGCAGGGGTCTTTGATGCTCTCTGAGCTTGGTGATTTTCTTGCAAATGTTTCCTGGCCCAACTAAGGAACATCATCAGTGCTAGGAGGAGGAGGAGGAGGAAGAAGAAGATCCTTGGTGCTCTCTGAGCTTGGTGCTTTTCTTGCAAATGTTTCATTATCCTAACTCAGGGGTCTGCAACCTTAAACACTCAAAGAGCCACTTGGACCCGTTTCCCACAGAAAAGAAAACACCGGGAGCCACAAAACCTTTCCCGTGCCTGACTATTTCTTGAGCGGCCACAAAACTAGCATATGTAGTTGAATTAAACGTTCTGTTTTCTTCTGAAACTTTTATTTTCTTGGATTTATCCATGGCTGGCCTACCGGGGGTTGAAAAGCTCAATAAGAGCCTGGAATAGCTCAGCAGACTAATGCTCTGTAATTTAACTCCAGCTGTCTGCAATTAGTAAGTTCGAATCTCCCCAGGCTCAAGGTTGACTCAGCCTTCCATCCTTTCTAAGGGAGGTCAATGGAGGACCCAGTTTGTGGGGGCAATAAGTGGACTTTGTATACAAATATACAAAAGTATGAAGGCTATTGCTTAACGCATTGTAAGCCGCCCTGAGTCTCCGGAGAAGGGCGGCATATAAATCAAATAAATAAATAAATAAATTGCATGTTGGCGGGTGTCACACATGGGTGGCTGTGATGTATAGTTTGAGTGACAGGGAGTTGCAGCAGAGGGGTGAAAGAGCCACATGCGGCTCCAGAGCCGTGGGTTGCTGACCCCTGCCCTAACTAACTAGCACTGATGATTTTGCCTCTCTTGGGTCAGGAAAAATCTGCAAGAATGCAACCCAACTCAGAGAGCATCAAGGACCCCTCATGTCAACCCGGAGCTACGAATATTCTCCTCTATTGATGCAAAGCATCACCCTGAGAAACGTGCTGGAGGCATTTTCGAAAGCTCCTGGTGCATAAATAATGTTCTCTCCACCAATCCCAGCACAACGGCCTCCTGAGAATACGATACAAAAAAAGATGCCGAGACTCTGGGAAGGATGCAAAGAAGAGCAACGGAGAGGATTAAGGGGCTGGAGGCCAAAACACACGAAGAACGGTTGCAGGAACTGGGTTTGGTCAGTCTAGTGAAGGGAAGGATTTAGGGGTGACATGATAGCAGCCTTCCAATATTTGAGGGGCTGCCACAAAGAAAGGGTCCATAGCGCCTGAAGGCAGGACAAGAAGCACCAGCTGCCTGCAAATTACTGCAAGTTCGAATCTCACCAGGCTCAAGGTTGACTCAGCCTTCCATCCTTCCGAGGTAGGTAAACTGAGGACCCGGATTGTGGGGGCAATAAGCTGACTTTGTATAAAAAAGAACACCGCTTAGGGGGGGCCAAAAGCCCTACTAAGCAGGTATATACAAAAGTATGAAGGCTATTGCTTAACGCATTGTAAGCCGCCAGGAGTCTCCGGAGAAGGGCAGCATATAAATCTAACTAATAAATAGTAATAAAAATAAAAATAAATAAACTGAGGACACAGATAAATTTCTAAGTGGCCTCAACAACTGTCTAAAAGGATGGAAATGACCAACTGTCTGCAACGAATATAAATCCTTCCCTTTCCCACCATCCAGTCAGAACTGAGGAAGCTCCTTGGAAGAGGAGCAAAACATCTTCAAAGAAAAACCAGAAAGTCCATTGCCTCTTGGGAAAAAAAAAAACATCTTCCTTCCTTCCTTCCTTCCTTCCTTCCTTCCTTCCTTCCTTCCTTCCTTCTTTCTTTCTTTCTTTCTTAGGTTGACTCAGCCTTCCATCCTTCTGAGGTAGGTAAAATGAGGATCCGGATTGTGGGGGCAATAAGCTGACTTTGTATAAAAAAGAACACTGCTTGGGGGGGGCTGAAAGCCCTACTAAGCAGGTATATACAAAAGTATGAAGGCTATTGCTTAACGCATTGTAAGCCACCCTGAGTCCGCAAGGAGAAGGGCGGTATACAAATCTAAGAAATAAATAAATAAATAAATAAATAAATAAATAAATAAATAAATAAATAAATAAATAAATAAATAAATCAAACCAATCAATAAACAAACTAATCAAGGAGAGAAGCAACCTGGAACTAAGGAGAAATTTCCTGACAGTGAGTACAATTAACCAGTGGAACTGCTTGCCACCAGAAGTTGTGAGTTCTCCATCACTGGAGGCTTTTAAGGAAAGACCGGACAGCCATTTCTCTGGAATGGTATAGGACAGTGACGGCTAACCTTTTCGCCATCACGTGCCGAAAGCGGGGTGACTGCGGGGTGGTCGCGTGCATTCGTGCCCACACCCATAATTCTATGCAGCCTGCCCCCCCCCCATGCTCCCCCTGCTTTTGGCATGTGATGGCATGGTGGACCCGGTAGGACTGTTTTTTTTTGCCCTCCCCAGGCTCCAGAGGTTTTCTAGGAGCCTGGGGAGGGCGAAAACAGTCTTCCCCACCCTCCTGGAGGCTGGAAACAGCCCATTTGCTGACTTCCGGTGGGCCCAGAAGGCCCGAAAATCAGCTGGCCAGTGCGTGCATGCGTACTGGAGCCAAGCTAGGGCAGATACGGCTCCACATGCCACCTGTGGCCATCGGTTCACCATCACGGGTATAGGATCTCTCGCTTAAGCAGGATACCACCAGACATGTCACTGGAAGGCAAAAAAAATCCCAAAGCCGTGACTTCACTTATTTTGGACATGTGATGCAGGGGAATTCTCTGGAGAAAGCAATTTTGTTGGGAAGAATTAGCAGTAAAAAGGCAGCCAGGCGGCCAACGAACTCGGTGGCTGGACACTGTCAAAGCTGACACCGGCCAGAGCATCGGAAAATTCAAAGCAGCAGCTCAAGATCGGGAGGCGTGGAGAGAGACCAGCTGGCCTACAGATTCAGCAGGAGTCAGTCACGTCTGAATGGATAGCAGCAGCAGCGCTGCTCAAACAGGAGGGTGGACTAGAGGACCTCCGGGGTCCCCTTCCAACCCTGCTATTCTAAACAGAAAAAAGAAGCCTCACTCCCAAGCGTTCAAACGCATTTTTAACCCCCCTGCACCCCCTTTCTCCCCAGGGCAAGGAACAGAAGCGACTTTCTCAACACCCTTCTGGGCATGCTAATAAACCTTTGTCCGAGGACTTGAACCCGGGACTTGCCTCGACATGTTCCCACCTCCCCTCTAGAAAGGAAATATTTGGCATTCCTGGGTTACTCAACCGGCCCTTGGAGGTAGCAACGGCCAGGCCTGGTACACAGGGTGAGTAAGCCACAGGGCTTCTCTGCACAGTCACGGAGGAAGGAGAGGACATTCTGTAATCAGCTGCAAATCTGGGGGGGTGGGGGGTGGGGGTGGAGGCGTTTCCCATGACCGTTGTGGTCATCGCATGACCGGCTGGAGCAGCTCAAAGGATCAGCATCCTGTTTCTCTCCTGGCCAGCTAGAGCAGGGGACTGCAAATATGGTGACTTTGAAGATGGGTGGACTTCAGCCCCCAGGATTCCCCAGCCATATGGGCAGAGCAATTAATATGAATTAGGGCAGGGGTCTCCAAACGTGGCGACTTTAAGACTGGGGGGCTTCAGCTCCCAGAGTTCCTCAGCCAGCTGTGCAGAGAAAATAATATGATTTAGGGCAGGGGTCTCCAACCTTGGCAACTTTAAGACCGGTGGACTTCAGCTCCCAGAGTTCCTCAGGGCTGAGGAACTCTGGGAGCTGAAGTCCACCGGTCTTAAAGTCCCCATGTTTGGAGATTCGTGCTCTAGGGGAAGCGGGGAGAGGAAATGCTGTGAGAGGGGCAGGCGTGCACGCTTGCAACTCCATTTCCGTGAGCGGGGGCAGGTGGGGGGGGATGACGACCGACGGCGACTTGCCTGCGCGCATGAAGCTCCACTCGCGCCAATAGGTCTTCACGTGCGCACGCCAAGTCCCCGCCGCTCACGAAAACGGAGCCGCGAACTCTTCTGAATGGTAGGCAGATGTGGTTTATCTCTGCGTGCCCGTTGATGGCGGATTTGTCTGAAGGCCAAGCTCTCCAGGAATTCTCTGGTGTTTTGGAACTCGGCTTGGTGTAGGATGCTCCCCAACCTACTTTCCCAGTTGACGCTACGATGAAATCTGTTCGCCGTCCACCCTGTCATGTTTCCATTGTGTCTTCTGACTGCGAGTTGGGGTTTTACTCATCGTTCCCACAAACACGGGCAAACCATTACGTTTAAACAGAAAGCAAACCGCTTCCTTCCAGCACTCATGATGTTACCCAGTTGGGTTATGAAACGTCTGGTACAGAACAGCCAAGCTCAGAGAGCACCAATGAACACGGAGTCCTCCCCCGCCTCTTTTCTTCTCCTCCTGCTCTCCTCCCTCTCTGCAATCCCCACTCTTTTTTAACCCTGATGCTATTACCTAGTTGGGCCATGAAACGTCGGCACCAAATTTAGAGAGCACCAAGGACCATGGCCGCCCTGTCTCAGAGGAACCCTCTCCTCCCCCATGATGGTTTTTTTTTATAAACAGCTTACAGCCACGTGATCTTCCTGTGGTGTCCAGGCTGAGTAGTCAGCAGGCCCATCCTAGCAAAGCTTTCTGAGATCGGCTAACCTCGCCTAAGGAAGTAGGCATGGCTGGGCTGGCTCGGGAATCCTGGGAGTTGAAGTCCAGAGGAGGTAAAATGGACCCACCCCTGTTCTAGAGCAGGGGTCTCCAGCTTTGGCAACTTTACGACTTGTGGACTTCAACTCCCAGAATTCCTCAGCCAGCTTTGCTGGCTGAGGAATTCTGGGAGCTGAAGTCCACAAGTCGTAAAGTTGCCAAAGTTGCTGGCTGGGGAATTCTGGGAGTTGAAGTCCACAAGTCGTAAAGTTGCCAAAGTTGCTGGCTGAGGAATTCTGGGAGCTGAAGTCCACAAGTCGTAAAGTTGCCAAAGTTTCTGGCTGGGGAATTCTGGGAGTTGAAGTCCACAAGCCGTAAAGTTGCCAAGGTTGCTGGCTGAGGAATTCTGGGAGCTGAAGTCCACAAGTCGTAAAGTTGCCAAAGTTGCTGGCTGGGGAATTCTGGGAGTTGAAGTCCACAAGCTGTAAAGTTGCCAAGGTTGCTGGCTGGGGAATTCTGGGAGTTGAAGTCCACAAGTCGTAAAGTTGCCAAAGTTGCTGGCTGAGGAATTCTGGGAGTTGAAGTCCACAAGCTGTAAAGTTGCCAAGGTTGCTGGCTGAGGAATTCTGGGAGTTGAAGTCCATAAGTCATAAAGTTGCCAAGGTTGGAGACCCCCGCTCTGGAGGATTCCAGATGGCTATTTTTCCCCTCTAGGAAAGCCAAAACTGGGAGGGGTCTTCTCAGCTTCCAACTTCTGGTGCTTACCCACCAGGCGTGCACCCCCCCCACCCCAGACCGAGGGGCTGGATTAGCCCCAGTGAGCCTGGCAGGTGCAAACCCCGGGGTTTTTCAACTGTTATGCAAATGACCTCTGTGGGACCAGCTGGTCTCTTTTAGCGACGAGGGAAGGAATGCTCCCAACAGAGCAAACAAGCCTTGGTCGTCGGCAATTGGCTCTCGATGCAGCGAGCGAAGGGTTAAAGCATCACAGGGAAGTGGAGGGGGGGGGTTTCCCCCTGTTCCCCCACCCTCCCCATCCCAGGCTTGGGAACCAAGCCAGCAAAAAGAGGGGAGAGGGGGAATGAGGATGCCCAGCTCTCCCTCTCCCAAACTGCCCACCCCAATGTATTTGCCAGATTGGTAGCGGTGGTGAGCCGTTTCCTGCGGGCATTGTTGGCATTGGGAGAGAGGGGAAGTGGGCAACCCGTCAGAATTTCCAGCCACTTAGAAAGGAAGAGAGGTGAGATAAGGGGTCTCCGAGTTTGATTTTCTTGCAAATGTTTCATGACCCTACTAGGTAACATCATCGGGGCAGAAGGGAGTGCGGTGTGCAGGGAGCAGGTGGAGGACTGTGGGGTCTCCAGTGCTCTTTGAGCTTGATCGTTTTCTTGCAGACGTTTCATAACCCTAATAGGTTACATGATCAGGGTTAGAAGGGACGCACCAAGATGTCAAAGAGGAAAACAAGGGGAAAAAAATAGCTTTTGCCCTCCCCGGCCCCCAGGAGCACTCTGCAGGCCTCCCAAATCCTTGGTGCATCCTGTTTTTGGTGAAAATGGGACGTGTGGGGCGGGGTTTCGGGAGGCCAAAAGTGGCTGCATTTGGTGTATAAGACGCACCAACTTTTCCACCTTTTTTTTAGGAAGGAAAAAGTGCGTCTTATCCTCTGAAAAGTACGGTAGCTGTCCAGTTTCTTCTTAAAAACCTCCACCTGTAACTTCTGGATGCAAATCGTTCCACTGGTTAATTGTTCCGGGCCATGAAACGTCTCCCAAGGAAGCGTCCAAGGACTTCTCCTTTCATCCTGAGCTACAGGAAAGGAGATATTCTCATAGCCAGTTGTGCAAGTTGCCTGCCAATGAAAAGATGCTCCAATGACTGAGAATCACCTGATGGCCTATTTTTCATTGGAAAAGGACAAATCGCAGTTTGGTACCTTTCTTGCAAGACATTCCGTGGCAAAACTACGCAACTGAGTACTCCGTCGCTGGAGGCTTGGAAGAAGAGAGTAGTCAGCCATTTGTCTGGAACGGCATAGAGCCGTGATGGTGAACCTGTGGCACAGGAGCCATATTGGTGGGCACGCAAGTGTTGCCCTAGCTTAGCTCCTGCACACATGCACACGCTGGACAACTGATTTTTGGGGCTTCTGGGCCCACCGGAAGTCGGCAAAGGGGCTGTTTCCAGCCTCCAGGGGGTTGGGGGTGGGGAAGGCTGTTTTCGTCCTCCCCAGGCTCCTAGAAAGCCTCTGGAGCCTGGGGAGGGCGAAAAACAGGCCTATCGGGCTCACTGTGCTATCACATGTCAAAAGCAGGGGGAGCATGGGGAGGTCGTGCACGCATGCGTGGGGGGGCAGGGCGCATCGAATTATGGGTGTGGGAACACATATGCATGACTACCCCGCATTCTCCCAGGTTTTTGGCATGTGATGGCAAAAAGATTAGCCATCCCTGGTATAGAGACTCCTGCTCGAGGAGGGGGTTCGACTAGAAGACCTCCAGGGTCCCTTCCACTTCTGTATAAAACACTACAACTACGAAAGATTAAAAGAGCCTTGGTGGCGCAGGGGACTAAGTGCTGTTAAAGTAGCACTTAGCTGCCAGCTGCCTGCAATTACTGTGAGTTCAAATCTCACCAGGCTCAAGGTTGATTCAGCCTTCCATCCTTCCGAGGTACATAAAATGAGGAGCCGGATTGTGGGGGGCAATAAGCTGACTTTGTATAAAAAAGAACACCGCTGGGGGGGGGGGGCAAAAGCCCTACTAAGCAGGTATTTACAAAAGTATGAAGGCTATTGCTTAACGAATTGTAAACCGCCCTGAGTCTCCGGAAAAGGGCGGCATATAAATCGAACTAATAAATAGATAAATAATAAATAACAAAAGAAATTAAGAAAAAAGAAGAGACAGAATATTATAGAATATGGAATAAATGGTATAATTGGCTTAAGGCTCACAATAAAGAATAATAACTATTAGGAGAGAAAAACAGAAGTACAAAATAGAGATGTTATCGTATGTGCGGAGTGGAATAAAAATGTATATAATATGAAGGTAGAAATATATAATAGTAAAGAGATAACTAAAATGTACAGTTCTCTATAGAGGAAAAAGAAAAAAAAAGAGGGGGGAAAAAACGGAAAAGGAGGGGAAGAAGATGGAGTAATAGATTAAGGGGAAGAAGAATAAAGTAATAACTGGAAGACCACTAAGAAACAATGCTTAAATATGATACGTTATCTATACGTTGTATGTTGTGTAAATGTCCAATATGTGTTCTAATAAAACGACAAATTTTATATTAAAAAAAAAAACACTACAACTACAAAGAGGATTAAAGCTGGGGGCTAAAACGTAAATAAAATAAGAGTTGAGGAATCGGGTAGATCTAATTTAATGAAAGGAAGGACCAGGGGTGACACGATAGCAGTCTTCCAATATTTGAGGGGGTCCTACAAAGAAGAGTTGGGGGTCAGCGTATCCTCCAAAACCCCGGAAGGCAGGACAAGAAGCAACGGATGGAATCTAACCAAGGAGGGAAGCAATCTGGAATTCAGGAGGGATTTCCTGACGCTGAGAAAAACCAACAACTTGCCTCCAGAGATCACCGCAGGGTTTTGAGAAGAGACCGGACAGCTGTTTATCTGGAATGACAGAGGTCCGCGATGGTGAACCTATAGCACGGGTGCCCGAGGTGGCATGCAGAGCCATCTTTCCGGGCATGGGAGCTATCGCTCAACTCACCTGCAGCTCTGCATGGGCACGCGCCCCCGGCTGGTGTTCGGGCCTCCGGGGCACATGTACGCAATTCAAGGGACCCAGCTGGTCTTCGGAGCTCTCCGGCGCAGGCACGCACATTTGTGCATTCAGGTGAGAGTACTTGCATGCAGCAATGGTGTTGAGGAAAGGGTTGGACTAGTAGACCTCCGAGGTCCCCTCCCACTCTCTTATTTCTGTCATTCTGTCACAGGGGACAGACCCGAAGGCTGCTTTTAAGAGATTAGCACTTGTTGGGCGGGTTTCCCTCCCCCAAATGAACTCAGTTAATGCACTTTGACTCTGCCCCCCCCCCCTCACCTCCACCCTCTTCAATGGACATCTGGTGTCTGAGCCTCCCTCCGGAGCCAGGGGGCCGAAAGTAGGACTGACTTACACCCGATAAGATAGGCTAACATTAAGCAGGTCGATGGTGGGGCCTGGGTAAGCCTCTTTGGGTTCATCGCTTGAGTGGATCCGGAGTAATCCTGATTTTTTTCTCTCGTTGGCTCACAAAACCACCCTGCAGAGCAGGCCATTGCAGCTCCCTTCTCAGGGTTGAGAGGGGGCACACTTTGGCCAAGCTGCCGGTGAAGACTTCAAGCTTAGGGGGGGGGTGTATATGGGGCGCTCTCGAGAAAACCAGATGCAATTTCCATCTAGGTCAGCTGTCCAGGCACAAGATAGACCGGATTTTAATGGTTCCAGTTTACAGGTAGTCCTCGGTTTATGACCACAACCGAGCCCGAAATTCATGTTGCTAAGTGAAACGTTTGCCCCATTTTACAACTTTTCTTGCCACTGTGGTTAAGCTGTTGTTACGTTAGTAGAAGCAGCAGGAGTAGTAGTAGCACGCTGGTTAAGTGAACCCGGCTTCCCCAGCAAGTCCCCGGCTTTGACTTGCAAAAGGGGATCACGTGGCCCTGGGACATTGCGACCGTCGTAAGTACAAGTCAGTTGCCAAACAAGGGGCCTGGTGGCTCAGCAGACTAAAGCATTGTGATTAACATCAGCTGTCTGCAATTACTGTAAGTTCAAATCTCCCCAGGCTCAAGGTTGACTCAGCCTTCCATCCTTTCTAAGGTGGGTCAATTGAGGACCCAGTTTGTGGGGTCAATAAGCTGACCTTGTATAAATATACAAAAGTATGAAGGCTATTGCTTAACGCATCGTAAGCCGCCCTGAGTCTCCGGAGAAGGGCGGCATATAAATCTAATTAAAAAAAAAAAGTCTGAATTTTGATTGCCTGATCCTGGGGATGCTGCAATGGTTTTAAGTGTGAAAAGGGACATAGGGCCATCGCAACTTTGAACAGTCAGTAAATGAACTGTTGTAAATCGAGGATTACCTGTACAGCAAAAACTATTTGATACTTCAGAGTTCCAAAGAACAGAATTGAATAGAGCAGGGATGGTTAACCTTTTTGCCATCGCGTGCCAAAAGCGGGGGTCATGCGTGCTTTTGGCATGCAATGACCCAGTGGGCCTGTTTTTCGCCCTCCCCAGGCTCCAGAGTTTTCCTTGGAGCCTGGGGAGGACGAAAACTGCCTTCCCCACCCACCCAGAGGCCACCCGGAGGCCAGAAACGGCTTGTTTCCTGACTCCCGGTGGGACCGGAAGGCCTGAAAATCAGCTGGCCGGCACACACATGCGTGCTGGAGCTGAACTAGAGCAATGCTCGCATGCCCACAGATACGGCTCCACGTGCCACTGTGGCAAGCTGTTCCACTGGTCAACTGTACTAACTGTCAGGAATAATTCATTACAATGGCACTAGAAAAAGTGACTTAAACCAGTCCTCACACTTATGGCCACTGCAGCATCCCCATGGTCGTGCGATCAAAATCCAGGCGCTTGGCAACAGATTCATATTTATGACGGTCGCAGAGTCCCGGGGTCGTGTCAAGCCACGTCAATCTGGGAAGCCGGAATTCGCTTAACGACTGTGTCCCTAACTTCACAACTGAAGGGATTCACTTAGTAGCCGTGGCCAGAAAATTCGTAAAACGGGGCAGAGCTTGTTTAACAAAATGGCTCGCTTAGTGACAGAAATTGTGGGCCCCGTTGTGGCTGAAAATCGGGGATTAACCATGTAGGCAAATCCTTCCAGTGAGTTCAGGTGGGGGAATTTCCAGTCTAAGCCAGCTAGAGTGACTCTCTGTTAAGATCGGGAGGAGGGCCCGATAAATTTCATATAAACGAATGAATAAATAAAATGTTCCAGATCCAATCTTCTCTTTGAAAAGTTTCAAGGAAGGATTTCCTGCCGCTCCTTCGCAGAGTTAAGATATCGGTTAAATGTGATGGTGCGAAGTCCACGTCCTGTATGGAGGTTGGAAATTTAGGGGTTTTTAACCAGGCAAATTCAGAATTCACCGCTTGGCAAATCGCCGGAATCGGAGGGTGGGTTTGGGCAGCGCCAGGGACAATGCCTGGCGTTTGGTGCCGTCGTTCGAAGGGGCAGAGAGAAGATGCGCCAGAGAGAGAGGGAGAGAGAGGGAGAGAGAAAGGAAGGAAGGAAGGAAGGAAGGAAGGAAGGAAGGAAGGAAGGAAGGAAGGAAGGAAGGAAGGAAAGAAAGAAAGAAAGAAAGAAAGAAAGAAAGAAAGAAAGAAAGAAAGAAAGAAAGAAAGAAAGAAAGAAAGGAGGAAGAGCCCCATAAAATGGTATTTTTCAACCCCAGGGGCTTTAAGACGTGTGGACTTCAATTCCCAGAATTCCCCAGCCAGTTTAAAGCCCCTCAGCCGGCTGGGGAATTCTGGGAATTGAAGTCCACACGTCTTAAAGCCCCTGGGGTTGAAAAAATTAAAAAAAAAGAACATTCCAATAGAAGATTTTACAAGCTGGGTCTGAAAAAGGCTCGATGGGGACTGAGGAATAATAAAAAATCAATCTGTTGTGAAGTTTAGAAGTGGGGAAAATGCCTCCCAGTCTTCCTCTCTTTTCTTCTCGCCCTCCTCTTTTCTGCAAAACCCTGTCCCCTCCTAACACTGATGATGTCACCTCGTTGGGTCATGAAACGTCTGTAAGGAAATAACCAAGCTTGGACACTAGCAAGGACCCCCTCAGTCCTCCTTCTCCTCCTCCTCTCCGTAAACCCCACTCCCTTCTAATATTGATGATGTTACTTAGTTGGGTCATGGAAGGTCTCCAAGAAAACATCACAGCTGAGAGACCCCCAAGGACCTCACTGTTCCTCCTCCTCACCGCAAACCCCACTGCCTCCTACCCAGTGGTGGGTTCCTCCCAGTTCAGCCCGGTTCTCCCGAGATGGTAGTGGTGACGATATGACGTCACCGAATCGGTTCTGCCCCCCTCCCCGCATTATTCTTAGCTTTTATTTGGCCCCACCCCCAATCTATTGCTGCCTTCTGAGTCCCAGCTGATGGCTAGAGGGGAAAAAAACTGTTTAAACTCTTGCTGTGGGGCGTCAAAGGGCCGCCCTACAGCTGATCTGTGTTAAAAGAAAACAAATGAGTAGACCAGTGCCTGCAAAAATAAATGGGTGGACCAGTGCCTGCAAAAATACATGAGTAGACCAGTGCCTGCAAAAATACATGAGTAGACCAGTGCCTGCAAAAATACATGAGTAGACCAGTGACTGCAAAACTACATGAGTAGACCAGTGCTTGCAAAAAATAAATGGGTAGATCGGTACAGCTCTGCCAGCAGTTAAAAGCCTGGTAGACCAGTACCTCTGCTAAATCCTAAAGAATTGTCACATGACCATCAAGCCACGCCCACAAAATAAGCGACGCCCACAGAGCCAGTAGTTAAAAAAAAATTTAGAACCCACCCCTGCTCCTACCTCTGATGATGTTACCTAGTTGGGTCATGAGAAGTCTTTGGAGAATAGGTGGGACACACACACACCCTTATTTGGGGCAGCCCCTCAAATATTGGACCTCTTGCTGTAGTGTCACCCCTGGTCCTTCTTTTCATTAAACTGGACTTAGAACTTCCTCATGACTCCATCCGAGCCCATCTCATCCGAGCCCATAAAAGCCACCGCAGGAAGAAGGAAAAGGACTCCCAGCAATGTGGACTTGAGAGGTCGGTCTCACCGCGTTCACCAGAGTTACTTCCAGGTGATGCTGCCAAGGCCTTGAACTCGCTTCGCTGGGCGAGTCGAAAGTCCAGGGGCCGTTCCCCGATCATGCGGAGAAGGGAGGGAGGGAGGGAGGGGGGCCCTGGTTCTGCAGTAGGCAGCGCCAACTGATCTGCCAAGGCAAATTACCCATGCCATTCCCCCCTGCCTGGCTCAGAAGGAAAAACACCGAAAGCACCCCGGGATTTGCAGCCTGGTGAACTCCCTCTTCGCTGCTCCTCTCTTCTTCCTCCACCCGCCACCTTCCCCCAGAGAAGCAGAGAGAGAGAGAGGGAGAGAGACAGGCTCCGATTCCCCACGAAGGGAATCCTCGGGGATGGCGCAGGGAGGTCCACGTGAGCCGAATCCCGGGAGCCAGCACATGGAAGCGCAGAGGCACCGGCTGCGCAGCAGAGCCGCACTGGGTGTCCCTGTCTGCATGCTCTTCCTTCCTTCCTTCCTTCCTTCCCTTCCCTCCCTTCCTGATCCACTTTCCTTTCCTTCTTTTCCTCCCTCCCTCCTTGATCTCCCTTCTTTCCTTCCCTTCCTCTTTGATCCCTCCCTCCCTTCCTTCCCTCCCTCCCTCCTTATTTTCCTTTCCTTTCCTTCCTTCTCCTTTATTTTCCTTCTTTTCTTCCCTCCCTCCTTATTCTCCTTTCCTTCTCCTTTTTCTTCTTTTCCTCCCTCCCTCCTTGATCTCCCTTTTTCCTTCCCTTCCTCCTTCCTTATTCTCCTTTCCTTTCCTTCCTTATTTTCCTTCTTTTCCTCCCTCCCTCCTTATTCTCCTTTCCTTTCTTTTTCTTCTTTTCCTCCCTCCCTTTCCTTCCCTTCTTTGATCCCTCCCTCCCTTCCCTTCCTCTTTGATCCCTCCCTTCCTTCATTTCTCCCTCCTTATTCTCCTTTCCTTTCCTTCCTTCTCCTTTATTTTACTTCTTTTCCTCCCTCCCTCCTTGATCCCTTCTTCCTTTCTTCTTTGATTCCTTCTTTCCTTTCCCTCCTTTCATCCCTCCCTCCCTCCCCTTCCTTCCTCCCTCTTTCCTTCTTTCCTTTCCTTTCCTTTCCTTTCCTTTCCTTTCCTTTCCTTTCCTTTCCGTTCCTTCTTTCCTTTCCTTTCCTTTCCTTTCCTTTCCTTTCCTTTCCTTTCCTTTCCTTTCCTTCTTTTCCTCCCTCCCTCCTTGATCTCCCTCCTTTCCTTCCCTTCCTCTTTGATCCCTCTCTCCCTCCCTCCTTCTTTCGTTCCTGCGCTCAGCCTGCTTCAAATGCAGCAGGAGATAAAATAAAGCCAAAACGGGTAAAAAAATAACAGGGAGGAAGGGAAGCCTGGCATTTTTTTGCACAATAAGTAGGTCAGGCCAGTGACTGCACAAAGCCTCGCTTGGGTGCCGGCTGGCTGCTCAGCCACACACCCACACCTGCTTCTGGTTAGCCCCAGCTGGAGCCATCTGCCAGCTAACGGTCCGGCCCCATGGCGAGGCTCCCTGGGCCCCACTTCATGCCCCTTCAAGCTGTTTTGCTTGTGCAACGCTTCACCCCACCGGTGCCAATCGGGAAACAAGCCCAGCTGAGTCCTGCAGGGGTTGGGCCTGTCTGCCCGAATGCAAAGAAGGGCCTGGGGGAGACAGGAGAGCAGCCTTCTTTGGGGCAGCCTCTTCTCCAGAGCCTCTGAAGCAGGGGTGAAATGCTCCCGATCCGGTAGCGATGGGTGGCGCGTGGTTCGGAGAACCAGTAGCAAAAATCCCTGCGCCCCCCCCCCTCCCCTCTGCCCAGTTGAGCTGCATAATCATCAGAGGCTTTTTTTAAAAATTATTTTTGAAAGCATTTTTTCTACAACCTCTTCCAATGAAAAAATGCTTTGAAAAGCCTCTTTGACGGTCCCAGCTGAGTTGCCTGATCAGCAGAGGCTTTTCAAAGCATTAGAAAAAATGCGTTGAAAAGTTAAAAAAAAAAGCCTCTGATGATTATGCGGCTCAGCTGGGATCGTCAGAGGCTTTTCAAAGCATTATTTTCTGCAAACTCTTGGCAGAAGAGAAGGTTTAAAAAAAATGCTTTGAAAAGCCTCTGACGATCCCTGCTGAGTTGCCTGATCGGCAGAGAGGCTTTTCAAAGCATTAGAAAAAATGCTTTGAAAAGTTTAAAAAAAAAAAGCCTCTGCAACCTCTTGGCTGAAGAGGTGGTATTTTTTTATTATTATTATTATTTATTTATTTATTTATTTATTCATTTATTTTTAATTTTAATTTAATTTAATTTAATTTAATTTAATTTAATTATTTAATTTAATTATTTAATTTAATTATTTAATTTAATTTAATTTAATTTAATTTAATTTAATTATTTAATTTAATTTAATTTAATTTAATTTAATTTAATTTAATTTAATTTAATTTAATTTAATTTAATTTAATTATTTAATTTATATACCCCCTTCTCCCTAGGGACTCAGGGCGGTGTACAGCCAACTTAAAACACAGAAATATAAAATTTAAAACAATTTGAAAAGATATTAAAATATTTTGGCCCACATCAATTAAAATGAAATTACCCCGCTAAACATTTAAAATTACGAATTGGCAATTCAAATTAAAACTTTATATTAAAAATTAGGCTAGCCCGGCTCGATGAAATAAGTGTCTTGAGGGCCCGGCGGAAGGTGCGTAAGTTGGAAATCCTCCGTATCTCGGGGGGGGGGGGGGGGGGGGGGAATTGGTAAAAAAAATGCTTTGAAAAGCCTCTGAACGATCCCAGCTGAGTTGCCTGATCGTCAGAGAGGCTTTTCAAAGCATTAGAAAAAATGCTTTGAAAAGTTTAAAAAAAAAATAAAAAAGGCCACGCCCACCCAATCACATTAACCCCACCCCACCCCGCAACTAAGCCACGCCCACAGAACCGGTATAACAAATTTTACATTTCACCCCTGCCCTGAAGGGAGGACAAGAAATGATGGACGGAAACTAATCAAGGAGAGAAGCAATCTGGAATTAAGGAGGCATTTCCTGATGCTGAGAACAATTAACCATTAACCTTCGGAATGACTTGCCACCAGAAGGAGTCCCAATACAGGTAGTCCTCGACGTACGACCACAACGGAGCCGCCGGAATTTCCGTTGCTAAGCGAGACGCCCGTCGAGGGAGGGAGCTTGGTCCCGTTTTACGACCTTTCTCGCCACAGCTGTTGAATTGAGTCACTGCAGGAGTTAAAATCGGTCCCACGAGCCGTTAAGGGACTCTGTCTTCCCCATTGCTGGTCAGGAGGTCGCAAAATCACTGCGACCGTCGTTAAATCCATGCCAGTTGCCGAGGGTCACAGTTTTGATCATGTGACCCTGCGGGACCAGCACTGACGGTTGGTCTCAGCCAACAGGCTTGCTGCAAACCATCAATGGTGGCTTAATCTGTATAACAAGGCTGAGGACAAACCGAGCGATCTAGGCGTGTGATTCTCAATCTTGGGCCCTTGAAGATGGGTGGACTTCAACTCCCAGAATTGGGGAATTCTGGGAGTTGAAGTCCACCCATCTTCAAGGGCCCAAGATTGACATGTATTAATCTAAGATAACTTGAAAGGACCCTCTGCCCCTCATTGCACCTGCGATCAAACCAGAACTAGTGGGCACCTCACCGCTATTTCCATTCAGGTACCCCAGTCGCCCCCCCCCTTTTTTCCTCCCTACCCCAGCTCGGGGGACGAGCGCCAGCAAAGAACCAATGAAGAGGAAGGGTCTGGGGGCAACTTGAGAGAAGCCGCGGTGTGTCTGTGTGTGTGTGTGTGTTGCTTTTTACACGGATCTGGTTGATCCGACGGGTGGAAAGAGATCGAGGAGGGATCCAACCTCGGCCTAAGGAACGATCTCTGGAATAGCTTGCCTTCCAGGGGTTTTAAAAAGAGGCTGTCTGAAAATAGGCATGGGGGTCTCCCGACTGAGCAGGGGGCTGGAGCAGAAGCCCTCCAAGGTCCTTTCCCACTCAGATATTCCATTTTTTTAAAAAATTTGATTTATATGCCGCCCTTCTCCGGAGACTCAGGGCAGCTTACAGTGCGTTAAGCAATAGCCTTCATACTTTTATATATTTATATTTATACAAAGTCAGCTTATTGCTCCCAACAAACTGGGTCCTCAATTTACCTACCTTAGAAAGGATGGAAGGTTGAGTCAAACTGGAGCCTGGTGAGATTCGAACTTACAGTAATTGCAGACAGCTGGTGTTAATCACAATGCTTTTAGTCTGCTGAGCCACCAGGCCCTCCTTCCCCTGGAGTGGGGAGGGGATGGAGATTTTTTTTAAAAAATTTGATTTATATGCCGCCCTTTTCCGGAGACTCAGAGCGGCTTACAATGCGTTAAGCAATAGCCTTCCTACTTTTGTATATTTATATTTATACAAAGTGAGCTTATTGCCCCCAACAAACTGGGTCCTCAATTTACCCACCTTATAAAGGATGGAAGGCTGAGTCGACCTTGAGCCTGGCTGGGATTGAACTCGCAAGTAATTGCAGGCAGCTGGATCTTAAATGCTGCCTTTGTAGGAGGCATTACCCCCCTACGCTACTCAGGCTCCAAATTTTGTATAAAACACTGCAATATCACCACCAAGATGATCGGGGGTCTGGAGGCTAAATCGTACGATGAACAGTTGCAGGAACTGGGTATGTCTAGTTTGATGAAAAGAAGGACTAGGGGAGACACGAGAGCAGCCTTCCGATATTTGAGGAGTTGCCCCAAAGAGGAGGGGGTCAAATTATTCTCCAAAAGACCTGAAGGCAGGACAAGAAGCAACGGTGTGGAAACCAATCCTTCAACCTGGAAATAAGGAGAAACTTCCTAAGAGTGAGGACAATTAACCAGGGGAACAGCTGGCCACCAGAAATTGTGGGTAAAAGCCTCCATCACTGAAAGCCTCCATCACTGGAGGCTTTGAAGAAGAGACTGGACAGAAATGGCATGGGGTGGGGTGGGGGGTGGGATTAGAAGACCTCCAAGCTCCCTTCCAACTCTGTTATTTACACCGAATGCACCATGAAACGGCCTTCAGCCAAGTCACCAAAACTTCACAACCCTTCAACAGCAGCCCCAGGCCCCAGGCTCTGAAATGCCCTCTCAATTCGGAAAGCGTATTCCTAAGTGTGAGCCAGCCCCCCCACCCTACGCCAGGGTAGGAGTCCCCCCCCCCTTCCAAAAGCAAGAAAGGAAAAAGGAAAAAAAAAAGAAAGTCTGAAGCCTGCAGTGGCTTTCCCCCCACCCCCACCCCCCCAAATCGCATTCTCTGCGCCAGGAATGCGACCTCGGAGAGGAAATGGTGGGGAGGGAAGTCATTCCATTGGCATTTCCTGAAAAACTCCGCAGAATCCCCTCCCACTTCCGAATCGGCTTGGGCGGCCGCCAGCCGGAGAAGAGAGCCCAGCCTCCTCCCGCCCTTCCGACTGCAGAGGCTACCTGCGGCTGAAAACTCGGGCTCTGCATCGGGCGCTGGGAAGCCACCGGGGTGTGTGTGTGTGTGTGTGTCTCCCTGGGAAGCTGAGCTCCTGGCGCGCTGCCGTTCGTACAGAAGAACCGAATAGCCGAGTTAGAAGGGACCTTGGAGGTCATCTAGTCCGACCCCCAGGCCAGACAGGAAACCCCCTATTCCATTCTGGAGAAAGGGCTGTCCAATCTCTTCTTGAAAGCCTCCAGTGATGGCATTCCCACAATTTATGAAAGCCAAGACCCTCCACTGATTGTTCCCCCTGTCAGGATAATTCTCCTTAGTTCTAAGTTGCTTCTCTCCTTGTTGAGTTTCCACCCATGGCTTCTCGCCCTGCCCTTCTGATGGAGCAGAGGTCTCCAACCTTGGCAACTTTCAAGGCCTGTGGACTTCAACTCCCAGGATTCCTCAGCCAGCAAAACTTTGGAGAACAGCTGGACCCCTCCTCTTCTTTGTGGCGGCCCCTCAAATATTGGGACATTGCTATCCTGTCCCCCCCTTGTGCTTTTTTTTCCCCCACTAGAGTAGACATATCCAATTCCTGCAACCGTTCATCGTATATTTTAGCCTGGGTGTGTGTGGGTGTGTGTGTTCGGGCTAGGAATATAGCGCAGTGAAATTAGAACCAGGGTGCTTGAGACTCTTGAACAGTGATGGCTAATCTTTTTGCCATCGTGTGCCAAAAGCGGGCGGAGCATGGGGGGGGTCACGGGTATGGGTGCCCACATCCATAATTCAATGCGTATTCACACGTGACCCCCCCCCCCGCACACACACTTCCCCCTGTTTTTGGCCCATGATGGCACGGTGGGCTTGGTAGGACCATTTTCTCCCCCTCCCCAGGCTCCAGAGGCTTTCTAGGAGCCTGGGGAGGGCAAAAACAGCCTTCCCCATCCCCCCGGAGGTTGGAAACAGACAGTTCCCCGACTTCCGGTGGGACCGGAAGGCCTGAAAATCAGTTGGCCGGTGCACGCATGCACACTGAAGCTCAGCAAGGGCAACACTTGCGTGGCCATCAATATGGCTCCGGCGTGCCACCTGTGGCACCCGTGCCATAGGTTCACCATCACGGCTCTAGAAAGAGTGAAGAGAAGAGCAACAAAGACGATTAAGGATTAGGGGACTGGAACGGTTGCAGGAACTGGGCAGGTCTCGTTTAATGAAGAGAAGGACCAGGGGAGACATGATAGCCGTCTTCCAATATCTCAGGGGCTGCCCCAAAGAAGAGGGAGTCAAGCTGTTCTTCAAGGCAACTGAGGGCAGGACAAGAAGCAACGGGTGGAAGCTCATCAAGGAGAGAAGCAACGTAGAACTAAGGAGAAATTTCCTAACAGGGAGAACAATTAACCAGTGGAACAAGTTGTGGGTGTTGCATCACTTTTAAGAAAAGATTTATCCAGAATGCTATGGGGGGGTCTCCTGCTTAGCATGGGGTTGGACTAGAAGACCTCCCAAGGCCCCTTCCAACCGTACGATTTTACGTTCTGTGCTGCTGTTAGGAACGATCCGTCTCCGGGTTTTATAAGGCAATGGGAAAAAAAAATCAGCTCTTTTGCCTTGCAAATGTGGGTGTGCCACAGCGTCAGAGGTGTGCTTGGAAGACAAATCAGCTTTTTATGCCAGGACGCCCTCGCTTGCCTGGATCACGTGCCAGGCGGCCAACGCCACGCCCGATAAACACAAGCTGCCATACCGATCCTTCTTGGATGAACATGTTGGGGATTCAGGCCAGCTTCAATCCACCGGGCTATTCCTCCAAAGGCAGAGAGGGCGGATCAGGGCTTCCCGGGAAGGTTGAGATGCGTCTCGTCACACGGTTTGCGCAAGCGAGTTCACAGACACACCTATCATACCTTCTCACATTCCAGCCCTGTGAGACAACGGGCCGGGCCTCGTTGCCCAAAAAAGACATTCACAACCCAGTTTTACAAAGGGCTGCTGAGTTTTAATCCCAGCATTGATTCAACACAATGGTGGGTGTTTAATATTGAACATGGCAAACTCCGCCATCTCTTCCAGGGTTATATGGACCCTCTTGCTGCTCGACCTAGGCGCTCCTGTGGCAGTCCCCCCCTCCCCACAACACAGATGAGGCAGCCTGGGGGGGGGGGCTACAGCAAAGAGCCACGTGATTCTCTGCCACGGCTCCAAACTCTGGTTTGTATACAGGGAGGATCCCAGCTACCTGTCCATGAGATGTCTCCAAGAGGAAGAGGAGGAGGGAAGAAGAACAAGGAGAAGCAGAAGAAGAGAAGGAAAATGGAATGGAATGTGAATAAGAGGAAGAGAACAGTAGAAGAAGGGAAGGGGAAGAGAAGAAGGGGAAGAATGGAATGGAATGAGAAGAACAGAAGGAGAGAAGAAGGACAAGGAGAAGACAAAAAAAGGAGAATGGGAGGAGAAAAGAAGAATGGAATGAAATAGGAATAGGAATAGGAATAAGAGGAGGAGGAAAGTAGTAGAAGAGAAGAAAGAGAGGAAAGAGAATAATGGGATGGGGATAGGATGGAATGGAAGAAGGAGGTGGTGGAGGAGGAGAAGGGGGGGAAGAGAAGGGAATAGAATGGAACGGAGTGGAGTGAGGAGGAAGGGGCAAAGGAGAAAAGAAGGAAGAGGAGGAGAAGGAAGAGAAGGAAAATAGTAGAAAAAGAGAAGGAGAACAGAAGAAGGGGAAGAATGGAATGGAACGGAAGGAGGAGGAGGAGAATAGAAGGAGAGAAGAAGGACAAGAAGGACAAGCAGAAGACAAAGAAGAGAAGAATGGAATGGAAGAATGGAAGGAAGAAGAGGAGGAGGAGGAAAGTAGTAGAAGAGAAGAAAGAGAATAATGGGATGGGAGTAGGATGGAATGGAAGAAGGGGGAGGAGGAGGGGAAGGAATAGAATGAGAAGGAGGCAAAGGAGAAGAGAAGGAAGAGGAGGAGGAGAACAGAAGAAGGGGAAACAATGGGATGGAATGGAAAGGAAGGAGAATAGGTCGAAGGAGAGAAGAAGGACAAGGGAAGAAAGAGAAGACAAAAAGGAGAATGGGAAAAGAAGAGAATGGAATGGAATAGGAATAGGAAGAAGAGGAGGAGGAGGAAAGTAGGAGAAGAGAAAAAAGAGAATAACGAGATGGGGGTAGGGTGGAATGGAAGGAGGAGGAGGAGGAGAAGGGAATGGAATGAGGAGGTGGTGGTGGTGATGAAGGAGAAAACAAGGAAGAAAAGGAGAAAGAGAAGGAGAAGGAGAAGGAGAAGAAGGAAGAAAAGGAGAAAGAGAAGGAGAAGGAGAAGGAGAAGGAGGAGAAGGAGAAGGAGAAGAAGGAGAAGGAGAAGGCAGCCGTTGCCTTCCCAACAGGGCCTGGGCAGACGTACCCACCCAAACTGTCCTTTGACAAAACTCCCCCCCCCCCAGTTCTCTACCCCCTCCCCTTCCAACCCCTCAGGTTTCTCCACTGCTTTGAAGAGAAAAGGATTGAAAGGAGCACTTCTTCCAAGCCAACGTGTCCTCCCACGTGTCCTCCCTGCACACACACACACACACACAACCCCGGGCAATCTCCGCCAAGGTCCTCCCCGAGCATCAAAAGCTGGGTGGCTCAAGGGAATGCATGCAATGCTGCCAGGGACAGGCCTGCCACAACATGTATGCCTCCGGGTAGCTCTCTCTCTTTCTCGGCAACTCCGCCCTGCCCACAGAGGCCTTGTTCCAGAGGGCCAGGCCGAGGAGGTTCTTCCCTGGCTCTCGAGAGAGAGGGATGATGCCAAGCTAACCAGGCCCAGGGCAGGGGGAGCTCGAGGGTGGGCTTGGCACCCGGGGTTGGGTCAGAAGGCTGGAGCAGGCAGGGGGGACAACAGCCCGCTCTCCTCCATCCCAGAGGTTCTCCGGGTCATGGGCCCAAGAAGAGAGCAAGGCCACTGTGGTTTAGGGAAGGGGTTAAAGCAGCTTTAAGACTTGGGGACTTCAATTCCCAGAATTCTCCAGCCAGCTGGGTGACCTTGGGCCAATCACCAGGAGATTCTAGGTGAGTGACTTTGGGCCAATCGCCAGGAGTCGGCGAGTTCTAGTCCCGCCTTAGGCACAAAAGCTGGCTGGGTAAATTTGGGCCAATCAGCAGTAGACAGAGAGTTCTAGTCCCGCCTCAGGCATGAAAAGCGACTGGCGGACTGGCCAATCAGTCCCTCTCAGGCCCACCCATCTCATAGGATTGTTGTGCGGGAAATAGGGAGGAGGAAGGCGTGTTGGGTGCGTTAATCGCCCTGAATTATTTGTAAAAAGGGACATTCAGACCTGTGTGCTGCCACTGCCTTTAGCCATTCAGGCAAAGCCAGAGAAGGGGGTAACTCAAAAGAGTGGGCAACTCTGGTTCCTTCAAGACCTGTGGACTTCAACTCCCAGAATTCCTGATTTAACATGGCTGGCACAGGAATTCTGGGAGTTGAAGTCCACAGATCTTGAAGGGGGCAGAGCTGCCCATCCCTGGTGTAACTGCAATATATATATATATATGAAATTGGAAACAGAACCCAGTAACAGAGCTGGAAGGGACTTTGGAGGTCATCTAGTCCAACCCCCTGCTCATGCAGGAGACCTGTACTAAGGATTCGAACCGCTGAACTGCCGATCTTTCTGATCGACAAGCTGAGTGTCTTAGCCACTGAGCCACCTAGTAAGGCTTTCCATTTCAATTGTGCTGTTGCTTCTAAGGAGATGCGACTTAACAACACTCTTGGGAAGATCGGAGGGCAGGAATCCATCTCGAGAAATCCTTCGGGGAAGGTCCAGGGCCAAAACTCGAACCCACCCCTTCCTGGTTGAAGAAGAAAACAATGGGCCGCAACCCAAGCAGGACTTAAAAGGCACGCCAACCTCTTTATTGTCGCTGGGCAGAATCCGTGCAATTCGGCCCCTTTCCTAAAACTTTATTCCCGTTTCGAACCTTTGCGGTTGTAAAACCTCTGTTGCATAAACAGAGGCGTAGAATCAAAATCACATGGAGTTATCAGTACCACTTTGTAAAGCCTTAGTAAGGCCACGCCTGGAATCCTGAATCCAGTTTTGGTTACCACATTGCAAAACATGCTGAGACTCTGGAAAAAGTGCAGAGAAGAGCAACTAAGAGGATCAAAGGCCTGGAGGCTAAAACAGATGAAGAACGGCTGCAGGAATTGTTTACGGCCAGTCTAGAGAAAAGAAGGATTGGGGGAGCAGGGGAGACAGGATAGCAGTAGTCCAGTATTTGAGGCGCTGCCCCAAAGAGGAGGGGGGGGGATCAATCTATTCTCCAAAGCCCTTGGAGGCAGGAGAAGAAACAATGGATGGAAACTCATCCTAGAACTAAGGAGAAACTTCCTAATAGCGAGAACAATTGACCAGTGGAACTGCTTGCCTCCTGAAATTGCAGGCGTTTCATCGCTGGAGGTTTTTAAGAAGACACTGGACAGCAGCCACCTGTCTGAAATTTATTTTTATTTTATTTATTTAGAAAATTTATATTGCCGCCTTCTCGCGCATGGCGACTCATGGTATTAGGGCCGTGGTGGTGAATTTATAGCAGACGTGCCAGAGGTGGCCCGCATAGCCCTCTCTGATGGGACGCGAGCCGTCAACCCAGGTCAGCTCTGCTGCACGTGTGCACATGCCTCCCGCTGGCCAGCTGGTCTTTGGGTCTCTGCCACGCATGTGGGGGGGCAGGGCGCGTGCAGGGGATGTGCATGCATGCATGAGGGTGGGGGGGGGGGCGTACGGAGGGGCACACACATTGTATTTTAGAGGTTCGGAAACGCACACACTTTGGGCACTTGGTCCGGAAAAGGTTAGCCATCTCCAGTATAGGGTCTCCTGTTTGAGCAGGGGTTGGACTAGAGGACCTCCGAGGTCCCTTCCCGCTCTGTTCTGAATTGAATTCTCTGCAACGTCGTTTTTTTTTTTTTAAACCAGGGATAGAGAGAATGACAGGAGAAATGAATTTAGTTCTGGGTTGTCAGCCAGCTGATTGTCTGCGGCTAAATCTTGCAGAGCTGAGCACATCCTCTGCACCAAGAATGAATACTTAAAACTGGCTTCACGGAGGCTGATGGGAGGAGGAGGAGGAGAAGAGGAGAAAAAAAAAAAAGGAACGTTTTTTAGCACCTTTTGATTAGTCAGGTGTAGTTCAGGTGGAAAGAAGCTCCAGAGAATTGCCAGGCAGGTGGAAAGAAACCTCTCCACCGTGATGAGGCTTATTTTAGTAGAAGGTCCCAGCTGGGCCTCGTTAAATCAGCAGGCTGAGCCCGCAGGCAGGTGAGAGAGGCAGATTTTCCAAATAACTAGGTGTGTCCATGCAAACACCATTTATGGAGCACCGCCCTGCGTACCTGGGAGTGAAAGATTAATCGGTTTAAAAAAAAAAAGGAAATTAACAGAGCAGAAAGAAATCCTGAAGTCTGCTTTGTTTCATTTTTAAAACGTGTCTTGTTTTTTTTTTTTATTACGGTCAGCAAGGTTGCTGCTCATAGCTGATCTCCATGTAGATGGATGCACTTCGGGATCTATACGGCGGAATCTGGTTTCGCTGACCTGATACGGGCGCTGAAGCTAAGCAGAGGTTTACCTGGTTAGACTTTGGAGGGGAGACTTCTACGGAGCAATGAGGCTGCAGGCTCAGGGGTGACACCCAAAACCTTGGAAGGTGGTGAGGTACTTTGATCCCCACTGCCAAGAGTCAGTGTGGTCCGGTAGTTAAGGCTAAGAAACCAGGTGACAATGAGTTCTAGTCCTGCCTTAGGCATGAAAGCTGGCTGGGTGACTTTGGGCCAATCACCAGGAGATGGTGAGTTCTAGTCCCGCCTTAGGCCTGAAAGCTGCTGGGTGACTTTGGGCCAATCACCAGGAGTCGGTGAGTTCTAGTCCCGCCTTAGGCATGAAAGCTGGCTGGGTGACTTTGGGCCAATCAGCAGGAGATGGTGAGTTCTAGTCCCGCCTTAGGCATGAAAGCTGCTGGGTGACTTTGGGCCAATCAGCAGGAGACGGTGAGTTCTAGTCCCGCCTTAGGCATGAAAGCTGCTGGGTGACTTTGGGCCAATCACCAGGAGACAGTGAGTTCTAGTCCTGCCTTAGGCATGAAGGCAGGCTGGGTGACTTTGGGCCAATCACCAGGAGATGGTGAGTTCTAGTCCCACTTCAGGCATAAAAGCTGACTGAGTGACTTTGAGCCGGTCACTCTCAGCTCAACAGAGTTGCTGTTTAGGAAAACTAGGAGATGGAAGGAATATTAGCTATGTTTGCTGTCTTGTGTTACTTATAAAAATAATAAAGGTGTGAGAGAAGGAAAGAAAGAGAGTGAGAGAAAGAGAAAGAGAAAGAAAGAAAGAAAAAGAGAAAGAAAAGTAAAATTAGACAGAAAAAGAAAGAAGACTGAAAAAAGAAAAAGAAAGAAAGGAAATGAAAAGAAAGGGCAGGAAACAGAGTTCACCTTAAGATCTTCCCTACCAAATTTTTTACTAAAAATAGATGCCTCAGCTTGTGACTCCATAAATGTATAAATATATGCTGGCTGTACTCAAAGCAGACCATTTATTGTCTAAACTGCGCTGAAGGTTTGAACATTTTCTTCTCGACCGTTCCTTATGCATTCAACAACACGGGCAATAACCACATTTTCTCTTTTTCAGAAAGAAAAAAAAATGAAATAAGGGAGGCCCCCGAGTTGTGTGACTTGTGCGTGTGGTGTGTGACTCGTGTAGTCCCTGTATCTCGGTTGGGGTGGGAGACCCCTCCTGTTTTACGAGGGCCTCTTAACTCTCAAGTTCAGTGTTTACTTGTTAAGTGCTATTATTATTATTTTTTTTTAAAAGGATTTGAGTAAAAAAAAAAAAATCTAAGATTGCACAGGAGTTGTGAAATGAAGCCACGTTTCCTGACGTCAAGCTTTGGGTATCGTCGGGCTGTGCAATTCCTCAGCGCCCTGTTTTCCTTCTCCAACTCCAGGCTTTGGAAATACAGAATAATGAGCAACATTTCCAAGCTTGCAGGATGCAGCCCCCCCCCCCCCAAGTCAGTCTTCTCAACCTCAGGATGAAGAGGGATGCACTTCAACTCCCAGGATTTATTTTCTTTCTTTCTTTCTTTCTTTCTTTCTTTCTTTCTTTCTTTCTTTCTTTCTTTCTTTCTTTCTTTCTTTCTTTCTTTCTTTCTTTCTTTCTTTCTTTCTTCCTTCCTTCCTTCCTTTCTTCCTTCCTTCCTTCCTTCCTTCCTTCCTTCCTTCCTTCCTTCCTTCCTTTCTTTCTTTCTTTCTTTCTTTCTTTCTTCCTTCCTTCCTTCCTTCCTTCCTTTTTCTTTCTCCTTCCTTCCCTTCTTTCCTCTCTTCCCTCCTCTCCTTTCTTCCTTCTTTCCTTCCTTCCTTCTCTCCCTTTCCTCCTTCCTTTCTCCCTCCCTTTTCTTTCTTTCCCCTCTCTCTCCCTCCTCCCTCCCTTTCCCTCATCAATAGCACTCTCCCAACTTTGTCCTTCCTTCCTTCCTCTCTCTTTCTTGCCTTCCTCCCTCTCTTTCTCTCTTATTTTCTTTCCTTCCTTCTTTTTCCTTTCTTCCCTTCTTTCCTTCCTCTCTTCCCTCCCCTCCTTCCTTCCTTCCCTTCTTTCCTCTTTTCCTCCTCTTTTCCTCCCTCCCTCCCTCCCTTCCTAGCTGTGGTGGTACAGTGGCTAAAATGCAGCATTGCAGGCTAATTCATTATCTCACTGCCAGGAGTTCGATCCTGACCGGCTCAAGGTTGACTCAGCTTTCCGTCTTTCCAAGGTCGATAAAATGAGGACCCAGATTACAGAGGCTGACTCTGTAAACCGCTTAGAGAGGGCTGTAAAAGCACTGAGAAGCAGTATAGAAGTCTAAGGGCTACTGCTATGTCTACTCTAATGAAAAGAAGGATTGGGGGTGACATGATAGCGGTCTTCCAATATCTCAGGGGCTGCCCCAAAGAAGAGGGAGTCAAGCTATTCTCCAAAGCACCGGAGGGCAGGACAAGAGGCAATGGGTAGAAAGTAATCAAGGAGAGAAGCAACTTAGAACTAAGGAGAAATTTCCTGACAGTGAGAACAATTAACCAGTGGAACTGCTTGCCACAAGAAGCTGTGGGTGCTCCATCACTGGAGGTTTTAAGAAGAGATTGGACAACCATTTGTCTGAAATGATATAGAGTTTCCTGCCTGGGCAGGGGGTTGGACTAGAAGACCCCCAGGGTCCCTACCAACTCTATTCTGTATTCTGTTTGTGTTTTTTTCTCTCCGCTCCCCCTTGACAAGCAAGGGCCGGTGACTTTCCATCCGCAATTTAATCTAAATCTCCCCAGGGAGTTCGTTGACAAAATCAGATTACATTATCGCCTTGGTCTCCAGGAGACGGGCCCCATCGTCACCCGAGCGACCGTGGAAATCTCCACTGGGTCTAGGATTAATCACGGAAGCTTGGAGGTTGGTGCGAATTGGGGGTGGGTGGGGTGGCAGGTGAAGAACCAGAGGAAAATGAGAGAGAGAGAGAGGGAGAGAGAAAGAAAGAAAAAGGAGAAAAAGAAGGAAGGCAGGGAAGAAGGAAAGAAAAAAGGAAGAAAAGAGAGAGACAGAGACAGAGAGAGAAAAAGAGAGGGAGAGAGAAAGAAATAGAAAAGGAGAAAAAGAAGGGAGGAAGGAAGATAGGGAAGAATGGAAGGAGGAAAGAAAAAAGGAAGAAAAGAGAAAGAGAGAGGAGAGAGAAAGAAAGAGAAAAGGAGAAAAAAAGGAGGAAGATACGGAAGAAGGGAAGAAAAAAGGAAGAAAAAAGAGAGAGAGGGGAGAGAGAGAGAGAAAGAAAGAGAAAAGGAGAAAAAGAAGGGAGGAAGGAAGATAGGGAAGAAGGAAAGAAAGAAAAAGGAAGAAAGAGAGAGAGGAGAGAGAGAGAGAGAAAGAGAGAAAGAGAGAAAGAGAGAAAGAGAGAAAGAGAGAAAGAAAGAAAGAAAGAAAGAAAGAAAGAAAGAAAGAAAGAAAGAAAGAAAGAAAGAAAGAAAGAAAGAAAGAAAGAAAAAAGGGGGCCTGCAGGTCCACCCCACTAGGTGATCCAGGAGGAAGGAAAAAAGAGTCCGATTTATTTGGCTAGACACACCCCAGGCAATGTTCCTGGACAGTTGCATACCAGGCATTCCTGAGCCCCTCCCCTCCCTCCCTCCCCAGGAGCCCTTCCTACCTCTCACCTCCTTCTCTTTGCCCAGCCTTGCTGTCTTCCTCCCCTCCCCTCCCCTCCCCTCCCCTCCCCCAGGGAATCCCCTATCTGCAGACGGTCCTCAGATACAACTCTGCTGGTTGGGGAATGCTGGGAGTTGAAGTCCACCCCTCTTCAAGTGGCCAATGTTTGAGAAACACTTGAGCTCTTGCGACCAAGGAAGCCGGTGCCGGGGTTTGTCACTCAACCGAATGCACCTGGCACCACACACAACACGCTCAACTTGGGTAGAGAGTGAATCTTGGCGACAATATTGGCCCCGAGACGAAAGTTGTAGCACGCTGGCTGGGGAATGCTGGGAGTTGAAGTCCGCCCCTCTTCAAGGGACAGAAATTGGGAAAGGGTGACATAGGATAACTAGCTGTGTGATGCACAAGGCGCCCAGGATGTGATTCACCCCCCTGGACCTCTGAGGTATCTACGAGCGGAGTAACCAGATTTACTCGCTGGAGCTGCAACACAAGGAAAGGGAAATAATGTTTTCCCCCTCCGGGGAAGGAACTTCAAGTCCCTGACAACACGTATCTCCAAGCCAACTTGCCAACTTCACAGCCCTGACGTTCCAGAAATCACCAAGGATTTCTGTCAAGAAGTTGGTTTACCAGACACGGCACTGATGATGTAACCTCGCTGGGTCACACAACGTCTGCAAGAAAGCCACCGAGCTCAAGAGAGCAACAGGTTCAACCTCCGAGCTACAAAAATTCTCCGCTCAGCCATAACCTTCACCTGGGCTCAGTTGCCCTCTTTCCTGACGCCGCGACGTTTGCCAGGTCAAACAAGGCAAGGCAGCCATGGGCCTTTGATCCTGTTCCAGTGGGACGAGATTCAAAGGGGGGGGGGGAAGGGCGGTCCTGAGGGTGAGATAGCCCCTCCCACACTTCAATTCTAGAATTAAGCCCAGCCACCTTGGCAGGCAGGGGAGGGAGATTGGGAATTCAGCGGGAGGTTCATCGTTGAACGCTAAGCTGTCCAGGCCGCTCCCTGCGTCTCCCGTCCGAAAAGGAGGATTTTACCCAAAGGGTACCGATTCTTCCGCTTTGTTACGGAGGAGCCACGCCGATAGTTAAATCACCTCCTTTCCGTCACCACGAGAAAAACTGCCTCTGCGCACTGCGACACAACCGCGACCAGCCCACCCTCACCGGAGATCAGAGGCCGCCAGAAATACAGGTAGTCCTCGAGTTACGACCCCGGCTGAGCCCCCGATTCCTGTTGTTCAGCGAAACGTTGGTTTAAGCGAGGTCTCCCCCCTTTTTTTACAAATTTCCTTGCCGTGGTCGCTAAGCGAGCCATCGCATTTGTTAAGTTAGTCGCATGGTTGTTCAGCGAATTCGGATTCCCCCGTGGACAAGTTGGCTCGTTGCAAAAGGGGAATCAATCACGTGATCCCCCCCCCCCCCCGGGACGCCGCATCTGTCATAAATGTGAGCCAACTGCCAAACGTTTGAAGTTTGATCACGTGACCGTGGGAAGGAAGGATGAAAAACGATCCATAAATCGCTTTTTCTGTTGTAATTTTGAGTGGTCGTTAAATGAACAGTTGTAAGTCGAGGACTACCTGAACAGCATAGCTGATTTTACACAGAAACGGAGGGGACACACCCCCTTGCCTCCCCCCCCCTCCCCAGAATCACTACCCCTTTGCTGAAGCTTACCCAGCCTCCGTTATCTTGGATCCAGGGCTCCAGGTGTTCGGTCAGGTACGTCGCCATCCAGGAGGCGATCCGCTCCACCAAGACTCGCATTTCCTTGTCGACGCTCTCCACGCACAGAGCCCCTCCGAAGGAGAAAAAGGCCACAATCCGCCCCCAGTTCACCCCGTCCCGGAAAAGTTCGTTCACCACCTGCTCGAAGCTCTGGTAAGCCGTGCTGGGGGTGATGTGGAGCTGCGAAGTCAGATCGCTAAAAGCCCGCCGGTAGCGCAGTTCGAACTCGTCCCCGGCTTCCCGCAGCGTCTGCCTCACATCCGACTGGGGGCCGTTGTCCAGGACTTCCAGGAGATTCGGGTGGCCCGCTGCCCCGTTGACCACCGGGCTGGGACTGGGGTGCCAAGAGGGGCTCCCGCCATTCAGGACGCTGCCACCCATCTCGCCGGACAGCTCCGTCCGGTTTTCGCCGTCGCCTTCGATCTCGCGCCAGCTGTGGCCCCTCTGCGCCAGCTTGTAGGAAATAAAGTCCACCACCAGGGACCGGTTGCCGCTCGACATTTTCACACCTCTGCAAATCTCAGTGAGTCCATGGTCTGCAACACCAGCCGTCCTGCTTACCATACGAGGACACGGCTCCCTTCCATTTCGGTCACAGCCATTCCAGCACCGGGTACAGAAACTTCACAGGGGCGGTGAAGAGAAGGGGGGGAAAAAGGGGGGGGGGAAGGAAAGTGTTAAACGGCCAGTTGCGGACTCGGTGCCCTCCGGGGCAAGCAGCAGCAGCAACGGGGAGGGGGGGAAAGACTTCGTTGCCCCCCAGGAAGCTCATGCATTTGCAAGCGGCAATCCTTGCCTGCCTCTCTCTCTCTCTCTCTCTCTCTCTCTCTCTCTCTCGTCCGTCCCGCCAAGGGGCCGCCCAGCAACCCAACCCCGGCTACCGATTCCGCCCCCCGGAGGGTCCCTAATGGGAACCAGATCCTCGTCACCCGGCCAGGCCCCGTGCCTCCTCTCTGACCCACCTCCTGGAGCCGAACCAGCTGCGACCGGCGTGTGATGCTGCAGCCTGCCAGGCTGGAGAGCCACGGAGGAGAACCCAGGAGATTTCCCTTTGCCACTTTGATGGAGTGCTGCAGTAAAGCATGGAGACCCCTCCCTCTTCACGTCCCCTGCCTCTCCACCTCCCACCCACCCATCTTGCCTCCCTCCTCCCTGGGATCAAAGCACTTCCTGGTTCTTGAGAGGAGCTGGCTGGCTTGCTAGCTGGGTTTTTTTTTTTTTTTTAAAGAGACAAGGGCTGACAAGGGCTTCCGGCCACCAGTGGGGACCCAGGCTGAAGTATGATCTGCTTTCCAGCACGACCGCTTCCCAAGAGGTGGAGCAGAGGGACAAACACGCCAGGAAAGATTTCCAAAGTCGGGAAGGTGGATTAACAGCGGGGTTCCAGGGCTGGTGAAGCCAAACCGATCAGAATAAAGCTGAAAGGGACCTCGGAGGTCTTCCAGTCCAACCCCCTGACTCTTCTTAAAAACCTTCCAGCGATGGATTTCTGCAGGCAAGTCATGCCACTGAGTCACTGCCCTGGCTGTCAGAAAAAATTCTCTTTTAATTCCAGGGTGTTCCTCTCCTTGGTTAATTTCCATCCATTCTTTCTTGGCTTGCCTTCTGGGGCTTTAGAAAATAAGGCGGACCGCCTCCCCATTTCTTCTTTCTGCCAGGCCCTCAAATACTGGAATGCACGCACATACACACACACGCACACACACCACACATGCCTAAATCCACTCCGTTGCAAGGCAGCCAGATTCTTGAAGCGGCTTCGAGCTCGGGCTCCCCACTTCCCAGCCTCCTCGCCCGTCCCTACAACCCCGAAAGCAAAACTTTGGTGGGAAGTTAAATATGGGCAAAGGAGAGAGAGAGAGAGAGAGAGAGAGAGAGAAGAGGGGGAGAGAGATGGGGGAATGGCAGGGAGGGCAGCCTCGGAGCCCTGATTCCTGTCTTCACCACCATGGCAATGAGTCATATGGTGAGACACATTCCAAGAAGCGGTGAGGCAAGCAGAAGCCGGGGGCAGGCAACGCACGGAGACCCCCCAGCTGGCGCAGACACCAACCTCCCCGGGAATGGCTAGGGAGAAAAACCCACCAGCCGTGCGCCTGGCTACCCTTAAGCCCTGGCTTCCTGGTTTTTGGAAAAAACCCCTCCAGGACTTCCCGATGGCTTGGCTGGGCACGCTTCCAGGGGTTCCTGCAGTACTCACCGCCCTGGGAAAGGGAGCAGCGGCTTCAAACAGGGAAGATCTCAACGGGAGGAGCTGTGCGCCACAGAGCGAATGTGAGAATGTGGAGGAGGCAGGCAGGCGTTCCAGGCACTGGCTGACCCTCCTTGTCATCCAATTGCCCGCCTACCGGGGAGTCCCGCCTCCCCCCCAGCGCTTAAACCGCCCCATCCCCACCCAGGTTTTGCAAGTGTCAAGGCTCAAGCCTCGCAGAGCCAGGTGAGTGTCTTCCCAGCTCGCTTCCCTTTGGCAAAGTTTGGGTGGCTGCATGGAGGAGGAGGAGGAGGAGGAGGAGGAGGAGGAGGAGGAGGAGGAGGAGAAGGAGAAGGAGAAGGAGAAGGAGAAGAAAGAGAAGAAGAAGAAGAAGAAGGAGAGGAGACTTTGGAAAAAGTGCAGAGAAGAGCAGCTAGGATGATTAAAGGACTGGAGACTAAAACATATGAAGAACACCGTTGCAAGAAAAAAAGGACTGGGGGGACATGAGGGCAGTCTGCCAGTATTTAAGTGACTGACACGAAGAAAAGAGAGAGGTGGGGGGGAGTCAAGCTATTCTCCAAAGCCCCTGAAGGCAGGACAAGAAGCAACGGATGGAAGCTTATCAAGGAGAAATTTCCTGACAGGGAGGACAATTAGGCAGTGGAACTGCTTGCCACCAGAAGTTGTGCTTGCTCCATCAATGGAGGTTTCTACGAAAAGATTGGACAGCCACTAGTATGGTATGGAAGAGGGTCTCCTGCCTTAGTAGGGGGTTGGACTAGATGATGCTATTCTATTCTATTCTATTCTATTCTATTCTATTCTATTCTATTCTATTCTATTCTATTCTATTCTATTCTATTCTATTATTCTATTCTATTCTATTCTATTCTATTCTATTCTATTCTATTCTATTCTATTCTATTCTATTCTATTTTCTATTCTATTAATTCCATTCCATTCCATTCCATATTTTCTGTTCTGTTCTGTTCTTAATTCTAATTCTAATTCTAATTCTAATTCTAATTCTAATTCTAATTCTAATTCTAATTCTAATTCTAATTCTATTCTATTCTATTATTCTACGTTTGGCGCTGCTGGCTGGGGGATTCTGGGAGTTGAAGTCTACCCATCTTCAAGCTTCCAAGGTTGAGAAACATCAGAAACACTGATTTAGATAAAGCTGGAGGCTTCATCTGTACTAACTCCACAGTGTACACACGTGTAAAATAACGCACTTGGGTTTTCTCCTCTGATTTCCTGCCACAGCAATAATAACAACTGCAATATATCAGTAGTCCTCGACTTATGACCGCAACTGGAGCCCATCATTTATATTGTTAAGCGAAACCTTCGTTAAAGGAGTTTCTGTCCTATTTTACGACCTTTCCACAGTTGTTACGGGAATCACTGCGGTTGTTAAGTTAGCCAGACATCAAAGCCAGCTGGGTGACTTTTGGCCCAGTCTCTCTCTCTCTCTCTCTCTCTCTCAGCCTAACCCACCTCACAGGGTTGTTGTTTTTGCGTTGAAAACAGCAGGAAGGATTATGAGGTACGTTCACCCCCACTCACCCCCACCCCGAGTTATTTATAAGCCATATAATACAAAGCAGCATAAAAATCAAATCAATATATCAAAGACAGAACTGAAGGAGGACAAGTGAGAGATGGATACCACCGCTATTGTTATCCACTTGATTTTCATACAGAAAATCCCCAAACACTCAGACAGTCGTTCAACAATTCAGTCCCGTCTCATGATGATGATAACAGATCTCGGGTACATCCAATAAACCAGGAGGAGACTTTGCTGGCTGAGGAACTCTGGGAGTTGAAGTCCACAAGTCCTAAAGTTGTCAAGGTTGGAGACCCCTGCTTTAAGGCTTCTGGACATCAACTCCCAGAATTCTCCATCCAGGTTGGGGAATTCTGGGAGTTGAAGTCCCCGTGTCTTAAAAGTTGCCAAGGTTGGGAAATTCTGATCTCGACCAACGCTTTTGCCAGTTCTCCGCGTGGCTGGCTCAGGAATTCTGGGAGTTGAAATCTCAGGATTTCAAGTGGGTGTTGTTTTTTTATTATTATTATTTTGAAGAAAAGGAAAAAAAAAACATTCTCCCAACAGCATCCAATAGAACTGATGAAGCTTTGAGGATAGGAATCGAAACATCTTGGGTTGTTTTCTCAAAAAAATCATTCAGGAAAAAAACCACAACTTTTGATACTACTATGACCTGAGAAATCTTCATAAGGTGTTCCCCCAGACTTTTACATTCGTAGCCATAGTTTTTTTTATTTTTAATTAGCTTTATATGCTGCCCTTCTCCAGAGACTCAGGGCGGCTTACAATGCGTTAAGCAATAGCCTTCAAACTTTTGTATATTTATACAAAGTCAGCTTATTGCCCCCACAATCTGGGTCCTCAATTGACCTACCTTAGAAAGGATGGAAGGCTGAGTCAACCTTGAGCCTGGTGAGATTCGAACTTACAGTCATTGCAGACAGCTGGTGTTAATCACAATGCTTTTAGTCTGCTGAGCCACCAGGCCCTCCTTCCACTGGAGTGGGGAGGGAATGGAGATTTTTTTAAAAAAATTTGATTTATATGCCGCCCTTCTCCGGAGACTCAGGGCAGCTTACAATGCGTTAAGCAATAACCTTCATACTTTTGTATATTTATACAAAGTTAGCTTATTGCCCCCACAAACTGGGTCCTCAACCTTGCAACAAACAATATCCGTGACTGTAATTTATTCATTAATGAAGCCTTATTCATTCATGAGAGGGCTGTGTGGGTGTGTGAATAGGGTTCCTTTTAAAAAAAAAATCTACAGCTGTTTTGTTGGTACGAGTATCTTAATAACAGAGCTGCATACGAAAAGTAAGTGTCCTTCGGGGTGTTAGCATATCACAAAGTTCGCTTCAATGTGGACAATTAAAGATATAGGTGTCATAAAAAAAATTGTACTGGAAAACAGGATGCATTGAATAAACAGTGCGGTTGTAAATCTGGATTCAACACCCTGGAGCAGTTCAGGGCCAGTGTCCCCAAGAGGCAACTGGACTTTCTGGGTTTTTTTCTTCGAAGACATTTCCCTTCTCAGCCAAGAAGCTTCCTCTGTTCTGACTGAACGTTGGGGAATGGGAGGATTGATATTCCTTGCCGACAGCTGGTCATTTGCATGTTTTTAAGAGGGTCAGGACCTGCAATTTTTCTCCTCCACTTCCTTTCCCTTCTTCTCTACTCTCCAAACCCCCACTCCTTTTTAATGCTGATAACATTCCCTAGTTGGGTCGTAAAACGTTTGCAAGAAACAGCTCCACAGTCCTCCTCCCACTGCTCCACTCCACAATCCCCACTCCCTTCTAGCACTGATGATATTACCTAGTTGGGTCATGAAACGCCTGCAAAGAAATCACCAAGGTCAGAGAAACTCAAGGACCCCCAGCGTTCAACCCCGCCCCCCCCAAGCTACAAATATTCTCTTCGGATTATGAGGTTTTAATCATCTGTGTTAAATTTAATTTGCCTCATTCTCCCAGGCCATAGTAAAACAAGATTACAGGTTTTTATGACCCGAATTGAGCCCAAAACCGATGTTGTTTAAGGGAGACCTTTGTGGAGTGGAATGTTGCCCCATTCTATGACCTTTCTCGCCTCAGCTGTTAAGCGAATCAGTGCAGTTGGCAAAAGGGATCACGGGACATTGTCACCGTCGTAAGTCTGAATCAGTTGCCAATCATCTGAAATTCTGACCCAGTGACCCTGGGGATGCTGCGAAGGTCGTTGAGTCTGAAAAACGGTCGTAAGTCACATCTTTCAACGGTCACTAAGCCGAGGACTACTGGTATCTTCCTTCCTTCCCAATTCCAGCCAGCCCACTCCCTCCTTACCTTCTCGGGGGGCCCCCCCACCAGAGCCTTTGTTCATCACCCATCAGGAACTGGGTCCGCCCCCTCCCACTGGAAGGGGCCAGGATGGCATTTCCTTAATGGGGGGGGCATTTGAGGGAGGGTCTTCTAGAGAAGACCCCCCCCCCCACCAATATCCAGGTTTAGGAACCAAGATTCTATTGATAGAATAGAATTCTTATTCTATTCTGTCTATTCTATTCCAGCAAAGAACAACCTTATGGGGGGGGGGCTTTGATCAGCCCCCCCCCAGGGGGTTTCCTGGAAGGGCCCTTTGTTTCTTCCTCCCCCCCAACCCTTTTTGTCCACAATCTGTAGACATCTCTGGACTACAACTCCCATAAGCAACAGCCTGCTGGGAATCATGGGACAGGGGGCCCATGACCCCCGCCCCCCCCAAAGCGCCCCATCCTGGAAAAGCTGCCCCTCCCCCACCCCCCGCCCTTCCCACCACACTACCTCCCCCCCTCCCCTTCTCCATTCATTTTCTCAAGATATTCAAATAGGGCAAAGCCACGCCCCGCTCTCTCCGCGCCGAGCCAATCAGAGCGAGGAGGAGGCGAAAAGGGGAGGGCGGACCGCACGGTTACTTTCATGGGCCGGCGTTGGTGTCAATCTCTCCCAATCTCCGCCCTTACCTTGAATAATGCCGAAGACGCCCCGCCCCCGGCCCCGCTTCTCTTTACCGGCCTCGTTTGCCGGCTACCTCTGAGGGGAACCGGCCGGTTCGAACCGCTAGAAGGAGTCACCGAAGCGGGTCGGTGGTTTCGGCTTGGCTTTTTCCCCCCGCGGACTAAGCAGCAGTTTCCCCCGCGGGTGCTGACTCGTTCTGACCGGCCGGCCGAAGGAATAATGCGCATGCACCACAACCGCGCCTTTCGAGCCGGTCGAGCGCATGCGCGGCACGGAGGCAATGCGCAGGCGAATAACGTAAAGCGGATGGGGCGGAGTCGTTGCTCTAATAGAGTCAATGCGCTTGCCCAGTTGGGCCGGCTGCCCAGAGAAGGGTTGGAGCGCCCTCTGTCGGCTCAAGGCCTTCATGGTAGCCTTTTTTAGATTTGGTAGAATATATATATATATATTTTTTTCCTCTGGGTTTTTTTCTCTCTCCAGAAATGAAACCACCCCCCCAAAAAATCACAAGGAATTTTATAGCACTTTTTTCCAATAAATTTTATTATAATACATTCTATTAAACTGCAAAAGGTTTTGTGAGCTGCAGCTTCTTGTTGCCAATGTAGACTTAACGCAGCTCTCCTCCTATACAGGCAGTCCTTGATTTACGACCACGATTGGGTGAAAGGACATAGGGCGGAAACCTGCTGCAGAAAACACAGCTCCACAACATTCTTTCAACTTTCAACAGTCCTGTTGTCAGTTCCAAGAAAGTTCCACACCCATTTGCATGGGGGGTGGGTTCTACCCCATTCCTAAGAGATCTACAAGGGGTGTGCATTTTATTTATTTATTTATTTATTTAGCGATTTATATGCTGCCATTTTCCCGAAGGACTCAGGGCGGCTTACCAAAACAACAGTCGACAATACAAATCGCAAAGCAAAATTAAATCCCCCAATTAAAACCATATTAAAATTATTACAATTGTGCAACACACACACACACCCCGTCCCAATGGATCAGGTTATTTGGTAAAAAAGCCACGTCTTCAGCTCACGGCGAAAGGAGAGGAGGTCAGGGGCTATCCTGAGCTCGGTGGGCAGACCATTCCAAAGTGGAATAAGAGCACATAACAGCACCAGCCTGCTTATTGTCCCTGTCCTAATGCTCCCTTTAATTGCATTCATTTTGTTTTGTTTTGTTTTGTTTTAATTTGATTTCTATGCCACCCTTCTCCGGAGACTAAGGGCGGCTTACAATGCATGAAGCAATAGCCTTCATACTTTTGTATATTTATATTTATACAAAGAGCTTATTGCCCCCACAAACTGGGTCCTCAATTGACCTACCTTAGAAAGGATGGAAGGCTGAGTCAACCTTGAGCCTGGTGGGATTTGAACTTACAATAATTGCAGGCAGCTGAATGTTCTTTCTTTCTTTCTTTCTTTCTTTCTTTCTTTCTTTCTTTCTTTCTTTCTTTCTTCCTTCCTTCCTTCCTTCCTTCCTTCCTTCCTTCCTTCCTTCCTTCCTTCTTCCTTCCTTCCTTCCTTCCTTCCTTCCTTCCTTCCTTCCTTCCTTCCTTCCTTCCTTCTTTTTTAAATTTGATTTATCTGCCGCCCTTCTCCGGAGACTCAGGGCGGCTTACAATGCGTGAAGCAATAGCCTTCATACTTCTGTATATTGTATACAAAGTCAGCTTATTGCCCCCACAAACTGGGTCCTCAATTGACCTACCTTAGAAAGGATGGAAGGCTGAGTCAACCTTGAGCCTGGTGACATTCGAACTTACACTAATTGCAGACAGCTGGAGTTAAATTACAATGCATTAGTCTGCTGAGCTATCCAGGCTCTAGTTTTTAATTTTATGTATTCAATTCATGCTTAGACTTATATATATTAATTAATATGTACTCGACAAAATAAAAAAAATAAAAAAAAATACCTACCTTTACTACCAGTAGTTCATAATGGGAGCTCGTGCTTGCTTGCTTCTGCACATGCACAGAAGCTTCTGTGTATGTGCAGGTTATCCATTATGATGTCTGGGCGGGTGGGCAGAGCCTCCTGCCGCTTTTACTACAGGTTCTAAAGTACTCTGGTGAACCCTGAGGACACAGATAAACCTCCAAGTGGTCTCAACAACCTTCTAAAAGGATGCAAATGATCAACTGTCTGCAAGGAGTATAAATCCTTCCATTCCCCACCATCTAGTCAGAGCTGAAGAAGCTCCTTGGTTGAGAAGGGAAACGTCTTCAAAGAAAAAACAAAATCCAGTTGCCTCTTAAAAATTTATTTATTTATTTATTTATTTGTTTTATTTTGTTTTTATACCGCCCTTCTCTCGCAGAACTCAGGGCAGTGTACAGCCAGAATAAAAACACCATATACCATAAATTTTAAAAAGTTTAAAACAAATTAAATAATTTGGCCCTAATTTTTTTTTGAAAAAAAACCCCAAAATTAAAATATCCAATTAAAATTTCACTTATTTCGTCAGCCCAGCCTGTTGGAATAATAGAGACTTAAGGGCACGGCGAATGGTACGGAGGTCGGGGATCCTACGTATCTCCGGGGGCAATTCATTCCATAGGGTAGGAGCCCCCACAGAGAAGGCTCTCCCCCTGGGGGTCGCCAGTCAACATAATTTGACCGACGGCACCCTGAGGAGTTCCTCTCCGTGAGAGTGTACTGGCCGGTGGGAGGCTATCGGTGGCAGAAGGCGGTCTTGTAAATATCTGGGTCCTAAGCCATGGAGCGTTTTAAAGATGGTAACCAACACCTTCAATCGCACCCAGAAGACCACCGGGAGCCTGTGCAGCTCGCGCAGGAGAGGTGTTACATGGGTGCGCTGTGTCACCTCCATAATCAGCCGCGCGGCCGCATTCTGGACCAGTTGGAGCTTCCGCGTGCTCTTCAAGGGGAGCCCCATGTAGAGAGCATTACAGTAGTCCAGACAGGAAGTGACGAGGGCATGAGTGACCGTGCGCAAGAAAGGGATTCCCGGTCCAGAAAGGGATGCAATTGGTAGATCAGGCAAACCTGATAAAAAGCCCCCCTGGCCACCGCCATCATGTGATCTTCTAAAGACAGTCGTGCATCCAGGAGGACACCCAAGTTGTGAACCCTCTCTGAGGGGGCCAAGATCTCACCCGCAATACTCAAGTGATGGAACCAGCTGGCTATACCGGGATGCCAGGAACCACAGCCCCTCCGTCTCGCAGGGGTTGAGTCTGAGCTTGTTTCTCCCCATCCAGATCCGCCCGACATGGAAGAAAAGCACCTCTGGGAGAACCGTGACCTGGATGACGAAGAATCTCCGTAGATATTCAGGCATGCAGTTTGGGATGAACAGTGTGGGAGGAGGAATGGAATTCCAAAGAAAAAAAATTTGCAGAATACAGGAACATTTGAATAGAATAGAATAGAATTCTTTATTGGCCAAGTGTGATTGGACACACAAGGAATTTCTCTTGGTGCCTACGCTCTCGATGTGCATAAAAGAAAAGATGCATTCGTCAAGAATCAGTGGTGGGATTCAGGCAGTTCTCACCACTTCCGGAGAACCGGTGGTTAACTTTCTGAGCAGTTTGGCAAACTGGTTGTTGGAAGAAATCATTAGGGCAGAGAACCGGTTGTTAAATTACTTGAATCCCACCACTGTCAAGAATCATAAGGTTCAACACTTAATGATAGTCATAGGGTATAAATAAAAAGAGAAGAGAGTAGAGTAGAGTAGAATGAATAGAATAGAATAGAATAGAATAGAATAGAATAGAATAGAATAGAATAGAATAGAATAGAATAGAATAGAATAGAATAGAATAGAATAGAATAGAATAGAATAGAATAGAATAGAATAGAATAGAATATTCTTTATTGGCCAAGTGTGATTGGACACACAAGGAATTTGTCTTGGTGCATACGCTCTCGATGTACATAAAAGAAAAGATGCATTCATCAAGAATCCTAAGGTACAACACTTAATGATACACTTAATGAATGAGGGAACAAATAAGCAATCAAATCACATTAGGAAACAGTCAATGTAAATCGTAAAGATACCAGCAACAAGGTTACAGTCATACAGTCATCAGTTGGAGGAGACGGGTGATAGGAACGATGAGAAAATTAATAGTAATTTGCACCACTCAGGTGATTCTGAGGACACAGGCAAACCTCCATGTGGCCTCAATGGCTCACTAAAAAACCAGCTGCCTGCAAGGAATATAAATCCTTCCATTCCCCCCCCCCACCCTCCCCCATCCAGTCAGAGCTGAAGAAGCTTCTTGGATGAGAAGCAAAACGTCCTCAAAGAAAAACTAGAGTCCAGTTGCCTCTTGGGAAAAAGCACCTTTGGGACAATCGTGACTTGGATGACCAAGAATCTCCACAGACATTCACCGACTCCTAGTGATTTGACAAAGTCACCCAGTTTACTTCATTGTATTTGCAACCCATCTTGCTGTGGGGGCTATCTATGGGCAGCTAACAACACTAAAATGGGGGGTGAGGATGGGGAAATGATTTTTTAAAATGTGAAGATAACCATAACGGAGAAATAAAATAATTTTTTTAAAAAAACAGTGGAATTACAATAATGTGAAATTTTAAAACTGGACAGGGGTGGGGGGGAAAAGCAGGAAGCCCAGGAGGCTATTGCGATCAAATTGATACTAATAATAATAATAATAATAATAATAATAATAATAATAATTGGAGCCCTTGGAGCAATACCCAAAGGGCTACCCCGCTATTTAGAAATTCTAAATTTACCGGACTTGAACATTTTGACTCTATAAAAAACCACCTTACTCGGAACAGCTTACATCCTCCGACGATACCTGAACAGTTCCTAGGTCCTTGGTTAGGACTTGAGCTGCTGAGCTATTAACCAGCCTCAAAGACTGTGAATCTCACTACAGATTAAATAATAATAATAATAATAATAATAATACTTATTATTATTATTATTATTATTATTATTATTATTATTATTATTATTATTATTATTATTATATTTATATACCGCCCTTCTCCTGAAGGACTCAGGGCGGTGTGCAGCCAGTTTAAAAACATAAATATACAGATATCATAGTTAAAATTAATTTAAAATCATTAAATAGTTTTGGCTGAATTTTAAAACCCCAAAATTAAAACCCCAATTTAAAATCATTCAATTAGACAGCCCCGCCTGTTGGAACAGTAGGCTCTTGAGGGCACAGCGGAAGACCCAGAGGTCAGAGATTTTACATATGTCCAGGGACAATTCGTTCCAGTGGGCGGGAGCCCCCACAGAGAAGGCTCTCCTCCTGGGTGTCGCCAGCCATCATAACTTGGCTGATGGCACCCTGAGGAGTCCCTCTCTGTGGGAGTGAACTGGTCGGTGGGAGGCTGTCGGTGGCAGAAGGCGGTCCCGTAGATACCCAGGTCCTAAGTCATGGAGCGCTTTAAAGGTGGTGATCAACAGCTTGAATTGCACCCGGAAGACCACTGGGAGCCAGTGCAGCTCGCGCAGGAGAGGTGTTACATGGGCCTAACGAGTTGCGCCCATAACCACCCGCGCGGCCGCATTCTGGACCAGCTGGAGCCTCCAGGTGCTCTTCAAGGGGAGCCCCATGTAGAGAGCATTACAGTAGTCCAGGCGGGAGGTGACTAGGGCATGAGTGACCGTACGCAGGACGTCCCAGTTCAGAAAGGGGCGCAACTGGCGGATCAGGCGAACTGTAAATATCGTGTAAAAATGTCAGCAGGGAGGGAAAGCGAGAGAAGAGCGTTCCAGGATTTCTGCGGAAATTTGGAAATTAAAAATAAGCTGGTGCAGATAGCAATTCAAGAATACAATGTTGTTGTTGTTTTTTAATGACTCTGTAATCCCTTTTTATTGGGATGGAGTCGGGATGAGGGAATGGAGCTGAGGGTTTACTGGCCGGATGCTTTTCCTGATGCCTATGCAAAGTTCACAGCAGATATTTTCTCTTTGTGCTCTGATAAACATCTTGTCACTACCTAGGATTGAACTCTCTACCTTCCGAGTGGGAGGCAAGCGTCTCCACCTATAGGCCACCACATCGCTCCAATTCAGGAATAGAATAAAATGGTTGCATGCTATTACTATTTTTATTATTATTATAATAAACTTTTATTCATTAAACATGAAACTCAGTCTACTGAACATTTAAAAAGGTGTCACAAATACCATTGACTGGTGCTAATGGCTGATCTGGGTTGCTGTCAGCGTCCTAGGTATCAACCAAGTACCTTCTTAAGATTTACGATGTTTCAAGTAGTGCAGTTTTTTGCAGTTCAGCTGCTGTTATTGGAGGAAGCTGCAATTTCTTGATGCGTTCTGTAAAATTCTTGGACATGCTACCAAGTGCCCCGATGACAATGGGTATCACTGTTACATGTTTCATCCATAGCCGTGTAGTTTTGATGGCCAGGTCGCGATTTTTTTCCAGTTCTTTTTCTTCGACTCTGGCTGTCAGCACTCCAAGCCGCATTCACTCTAGCGCTGACATAAGAAGGAGAAGGGCATCTGGAAAGAGACGTTTTGACTTTTCACCTACTTATTTTCCCTGGAGATAATATCCCCTAGGAGATGGGATGGGAGGGGGGAAATTCCTTTGAGCTGGAGCGGTAGATTAGGGAAAGAGTGATTTGGAAGATGGCCAATGAGACCAGAGGAGTGGAGACAAGAAGGGAGGGGTTCGCGCCGGGAAGTCAGTGTTGGCTACGATGAGTCGGAATGTCGTGCTTAATAAATGAGAGTTTTTTCATCAGAGACTTTGTTTGAAATGCAATTTATTTGAGACGACCTCGAAACCTGACACTGGCATCTCCCGGTACCGCAATGTCAATAAATTGTATGTTTTGGTTTTCGACAACTGTGATATCTGGCGTGTTGTGTTCCAAGTGACGATCTGTCTGTATTCAAAAGTCCCACAAGAACTTCACCTTCTCATTTTCTATAACTTTTTCCACTTTATGTTCCCATGACCTTTTGAATACAGGAAAGTTCTATTTTTTTACATAATGACCAGTGGATTAATTTAGCAACTCGGTCGTGTCTAGCTTTGTAATCAGTTTGTGCAATTTTGTTGCATTCACATATTAAGTGTGAAACAATTTCAACTTCGTTGTTGCAAAGTCGGCAGTTTGGATTGTCGGTGGATTTTTGTATCTTCGCTTTCATGGCATTAGTTTGTAGTTGTCAGCACTTCAAGCTGCATTTGCTCTAGTGCTGACATAAGAAGGAGAAGAGGAGGTGTCTGGAAAGGGACGTTTGACTTTTCATCTACTTATTTTCCCTGGAGATAATATCCCCTAGGAGATGGGATGGGAGGGTGTTACCTTGGATCGAGTTTGGGCCCAATAACTTACAAAGACACATGGATTTGTTCATCAAGGTTATCTTTATTAATGCTTGTCTGCTCTCTTACAGGTATCATCAGGAACAACACTGGTGTCTACGTGAGGAGGCCTTAAGTACTCTGGAGGTGGAGCTACAGGTAAGGGGAGAACAAAAGAAGGGGAGGTGGGCTTGCCTAGGGTAGTTAACCCCTGAGTTACCAGTTTGAAAGTTAGAGTCTGCCCAGGGAGGGCATTTACTCGTGACAGAGGGGGGAAATTCCTTTGAGCTGCAGCAGTAGATTAGGGGTAGAGTGACTTGGAAGATGGTCAATAAGTGCAGAGGAGTGGGGAAAGGAAAGGGAGGGTTTTGGGTCAGGAAGTCAGTGTTGGCTACGATGGAGTCGGAGTTAGAATGTCGTGCTTAATAAATGAGAGATTTTCATCAAAGACTTTGTTTGAAATACAATTCATTTGAGACGACCCCGAAACCTGACAGTAGTTCTTATTCTTGAGCAGCGAGGATTAAACCTTCTGTTTCTTTCTTGATGGTTCCCATCTTGGGCCATGCCCATGTCAACTTGTCATCACATTTTCCTTCAGTTTTTTTTCAATACAAAGCTTTCCATGCAAAGCTTTGGTTCTCCATCTATTTAATCTGTCAACTGTTTTCCTCATGTTCTGCCTTTGTTTCTGTTGTTTTTATAATGTTCTCTGTTTTCACAGCCTGCAGCAATTTTTCTGTATCATCATCATCATCATCATCATCATCATCATCATCATCTCTGTTGATTTGCAAGTACGTTCAGTGCTCTCTATACCGGAGACAAATTCCTTGTGTGTCTAACCCTACTTGGCCAAATAAAGTATTTCTATTCTATTCTGCCAATTCCCGTCATGTTTGAAGGGTGCTGGGCTGGGAGAAGAAGAACAGCTGAAGCAAGAAAGGTGTGATTCTCAGCGATAAAATAATGAAAATATATTTGGAGCCGGCCACATTGCAGAACCTCAAGTTCCACACAATAGTGTTGACAAAATTAGTTGCCGTGTTATCATTTTTGTTGAAAAGCAAGTCTGCTCATTTGCAATTCAAGAAAGTAAGAGCCCAAGCGAGGGACACCAGATTTTCAGAGACAGCAATGGGGAAAACTGGAAAATGGATCTCTCCACTTCCCCTGGATGCCTTTTCCTACACATTCAGGCTTGCTGGCATCTCCAAAACAAAACTTCGACCTTGCAGGTTGTATCAAGGAACAGGACTGGACTGAGGAGAGGAATACAGTGTGTATGTATGGGTAAATAGGTAGATGATAGACAGAAATATATATAGATAGAGAAAAGTGACAGATTACATAAATGGAGAGAGATATAGACAGATGATTGATATAGATGATAGGTGATAGATGTGTGTGTGTGTGTGTGTGTGTGTGTGTGTGTGAGAGAGAGAGAGAATATGGAAATGTAGATAGAAAAGTGATGTATGTAGGTCTTTGGTTATTCGAGTTTTCTCCCGCGTAAAATTGGAAGTGTCTTGGCGACGTTTCGACGAAGTCTCATTCGTCATCTTCAGGCTGGTGTTTTCGGCTTCGTGCTTCTAGGAGCAATGTGTGATCTCAGCTGTTTCTTCCTTTTAACTGCTAGTGGGGGGGTGAACTGATTGGGTGGGAGCTTGGCTGTGTTCTGATTGGGTGGAGGTGTGTTCTGATGGGTTGGGGGCTTGGCTGTGCTCTGATTGGATGGGGGTGTGTTCTGTTTGGGTGTTGGCTTGGTTGTGCTCGGGTTAGTCTGAGTTGCAGGGGGATTTCCAATTTCCAATTTCCAAGACACTTCCAATTTTACGCGGGAGAAAACCCGAATAACCAAAGACCTACATACAAACACCCGCGAAAACCTCAGAAAACAAAAGTGATGTATTATATAGATGGAGAGATAGATGATTGATGAGCGAGAGAGAACAGATAGATAGATAGATAATAGAAAAAAACAGACATATAAAATGATAATTACATAAATGGAGAGATAGATCTAAACAGATGATAGATACACTGTAACTAGATGATGGGTGATGGATGAGAGAGAAATAAGAGGAAGAGAGGAGACGGACAGACAGACAGACAGACTGCCAGCAGTTCAATCCTGACCCGCTCCAGGTTGACTCAGCCTGCCATCCTTCCAAGGTGGGTAAAATGAGGACCCAGATTGTTGGGGGGCAATGTGCTGACTCTGTAAACTGTTTGGAAAGGGGTGTAAAGTACTGAGAAGCGGTATATAAATCTAAATCCTATTGCTATCATGTCAAACCTAGTCCTTCTTTTCGTTAAACTAGACACGTCCAATTCCTGCGACCGATCATCTTATGTTGAAGCCTCCAGCCTCCTAATCATCTTTGTTCTCTGATTATTTCTAGAGTCTCAGCATTTTTTTTTGTATTATGCTTCAGATCCTCCTTAGTTCCAAGTTGCTTCTCTCTTTGATTAGTTTCCATCCATTGCTTCTTGTCCTGCCTTCAGGTGCTTTGGAGAATAGATTGACAACACCCCGCCTTCTTTTTAAACTTCCTATGGACTAGCTCCTTCCTGTTACCTAGTTAGAATAATGAAACGTCAGTATAGAAAATAAGCTGAGAGCCCCAGGACCCCACAATCCTCCTCCTCTTCCTCTTTGCGAACTCCCTTCCCCTCTAGCACTGATGATGTTCCCTAGTTTGGTCACGAAACGTTTGCAAGAAAACCAAGCCAGCTCAGAGAGCACCAAGGACCCCATTCTCCTCCTCCTTCTCCTCCCCTCCTCCCTCCCTTCTCCTCCTCCTCCTTCTCAACTCCACAATCCCCACTCCCTTCCACCACTGATGATGTTCCCTAGTTGGGTCATGAAAGGTCTACAAGCTTAGAGACCACCAAGGACCTCACAGTCCTCCTCCTCCTCCTCTTCCTCCTTCTTGTCACCCCACTCCCTTCTAGCACTGATGATGTTCCCTAGCTGGGTCATGAAACGTCTGTAAGCTTAGAGACCACCAAAGACCCCACAGTCCTCCTCCTCCTCCTCCTCCTTTAACACTGATGATGTTCCCTAGCCGGCTCATGAAACGTCCAATCAAGAAAACAAGCCAGCTCAGAGATCACCAGGGAGCCCCTCAATTCAACCCAGAGCTACCAATCTAATTCTCCATCGTCGGCCCCGCCCTTTCTGCTTCTCTCCTTTGAAACTGGCCAAGCCCCGCCCACCCAGCTGGCTGGGCTGGCTGGCTCCACCCCCTTCCTCCTCCTCCGCCTCCTCCCCCTCCCAGCAACCCCGCTGGGCGGCTCGGGCGCAAGGCAGGATGGGAGGAGCGCGTCTCCCCCCGCCCCGCCCTCTTTCCCCCGCCTCCCTCGTGCCGCCGCGTCCAATCGGCTGGCGGGAAAGCCCGGCTGGCGAGCGGCGATTGGCCGCTTTGGAAACGAGGCCGCCGTTTGAAATCTTTTAACGGCGGCGGGCCGTGAGGGAGCTACGAGGGTCGATTCGGATGCCCGCTTGTGAGGTAAGTCTAGTTTTGGGAGGGGGCCCCCTTTCTTCGTCTGGGGTGGGTGAGTTGGGGGTCACGCCGGGATGCGGGTGGGGAGGGGAAAACGGGGGCGCAGTTTTCCTCGCGGTCCGAACTCCTTTTTTTTTTGTTTTTCCGCCCCCTCCAACAACAAAGTGGCAGGCAGTTCCGCGGGCCAAGCAGGATGAGGGAGGGGAGGCGTGAGGGAGACTTGGGAGGTGGGGTTTGTCTCAGAGGTGTCTCTGCTCCCCCCGCGCGCCGAATTCCGGGCGGGTTGGACTACAACTCCCATCATCTTAGATAGATTCAGATTAACCAGAGTTGGAAGGGACCTTGTGGGTCATCTAGTCCAACCTCCTACCCCATTTCTGACCAGAGGGTTGTGTGGGGAGGGGTCATGAACACCTCGCCACAGGCTCTCTTCGATGTTGTGGAAAGAAGAAAGAGGCGATATATATGATATATATGTATATATATGATATATATATATATATATATATATATATATATATATATATATATATATATATATATATATATATATATGTATGTATGTATATAATATTACAAAATAATATTTAGGTTTTTTAATGGGATATGATTTCTTTGAGATCCAACCATCATTGATCATCATTATACACACACAGACACACACATATAATACATACATACATACATACATATATATATATATTGCATAATATTACAAAATAATGCTTAGTTTTTTTAATGCGGTATGATTTCTTTGAGATCTAACCATCATTGATCATCATTACATATATATATATGATATATATACATATATGATATATATGATATGTATGATATGTATGATATATCAGTATGTATGATACATATGTATGAATATTAGTATTATATATATATATATATATATATATATATATATATATATATATATATATATATATATATATATATATATATAAATTATTTTATTTTCGTAGGTCTTTATGTGTATCTTTCTTTGTGCCAGGGATTTTCCTACGTGTATTAAGATGAAAATTAGGCCATGAAACATCTTAATATACGTAGGAAAATCCCTGGCATAAAGAAAGATACATACATACGTATGTATGTATGTATGTATGTATGTATGTATGTATGTATGTATGTTTTTCCTTTAAGCCAGGTTTTTCGGATATAGCTAAGATCTTTCTGGAACCACAATTGAGCGAAATCACATTATATATATATATATAATCAATGTTTGTTTTCTGAAGTTTTCGTGGGTGTTTGTATGTAGGTCTTTGGTTATTCGGGTTTTCTACCACATAAAATTGGAAGTGTCCAATTTTATGTGGGAGAAAATATTGGAAGTGTCCAAGACACTTCCAATTTTACGTGGGAGAAAACCTGAATAACCAAAGACCTACATATATCATATATCATATATATATGTATATATGTATATATATATGTAGGTCTTTGGTTATTCGGGTCTTCTCCCGCGTAGAATTGGAAGTATCTTGGCGACGTTTCGACGAAGTCTCATTCGTCATCTTCAGGCTGGTATTCTCGGCTTCGTTCTTACAGGAGCAAAAATATATATATATATATATATATATATATATATATATATATATATATATATATATATATATATATTGCATAACATTACAAAATAATAATTAATTTTTTTAATGGGGTATGAGTTCTTTGAGATCTAACCATCATTGATCATCATTAGAAGAATCTTGGTTATCCTTTATTATACTACATATTAATCTAACATTGTCACCAAGAGGGGTGGGGTGGGGGGCTGGGCTTCTTGTGTTTTTAGTCTTTTTCTAATGTTTTATTTTTGTGTGTGAGCCCTCTCTAGAGAGTCCCTGAAACTGAGTGGGTGGCTGTATAAGTATATATAAATTATATTTGACTGTGGAAATTTACATATGAATATTATCAATTCTCTACATAAATAAAAACAGAAAAAAAGTCCCTGCTGCCTGACTCTCAACCACTCAGAGCGTTGATCCAACAGAGAAATTAGAAATAGCACCGAAACAACCTAAACAGCCTTTATTTTTATTGTCCTATAGAATTGAATTGAATTGAATTGAATTGAATTGAATTGAATTGAATTTTTTATTGGCCAAGTGTGATTGGACACACAAGGAATTTGTCTTTGGTGCATACACTCTCAGTGTACATAAAAGAAAAGATACATTCATCAAGAATCATAAAGTACAAGACTTAATGATAGTCATAGGGTACAAATAAGCAATCAGGAAACAATATCAATATAAATCATAAGGATACAAGCAACAAAATAAAGATAAAAGGGAAGGGAAGGCTCTTGCTCTCCCTGGAGTGTTTGTGATTGTTTGTGTGTACACACGCACAAACAATTACAGCATATATACACAAACAACTTTCTGTGTTTCTGTCTTATTTCTGGCTTCTTATTTTTATTTTATTTCTTAAATTTATGTGCTGCCCATCTCACTCACTCAAGCAACACGAAAGAAAATATATCTCTTGCTCTTGTGTATCTTGAATTAGATGTTTTAAAGTTTTCTACTGTTTTTATTGTAATTTTTAGAATTAGAAAGAGGGTTCTTTATTGGTATGATTGGACATGCAAGGAATTTTTCTCCTATGCTTACTCTTCAGTGTAAATACTGTGTTTCCCCGAAAATAAGCCCCTGTCTTATATTTTTTTTGAACCCCGAAATAAGTGCTTGGCCTTTTTTTCAGGGAGATCTTATTATTTTGGGGCACATGGAGTAAGATGGGGCTCCTCTTGCTGTCTTACCTGTCTTTCCAGCTCTGCATTTAAATATTTTCTGGGAAAGCTTATTTTCGGGGAGAGGCTTATTATAGCGCATGCGCTCAAAAGCCCAATTGGGCTTAGTATCAGGGGATGTCTTATTTTCAGGGAAACAGGGTACAACAACAAAGCGATAGATCCTAGTTACAATTATTAATCCTAAAGTACGAGTGATAAATCATAGATACTAATAGGAGAAAGGTTGTAGAAAAGATGAGAAAGATAATAGTAATACAGCCTGCTACATGGGTAAATATCTTTAGGCCTAAGACAGTGGTGTGGGAATCACCCAATTTCCACAGCAGAGTAATGGCACAGGGAAAAAAATCTACCTTTGTGTGTCCAATTGTTTTAAAATGTTTTATTTTTAATTTTTAATTATATGTTTTGAATGGTAAACTGCTCAGCATCATTGACTGAGATTGCATGGCTGTAGAAACTAAACAAATGAATAAATGTTATTGCGTGTATAGTATAATATTATACATGCTAACCCCAGACATTGGATTAAATGTTAATAGACCAGGGATGCTGGACGTGAGGCTATTTAGGGGCTCGATTTGACTTTCCTTTAATAGTTGCCCATGTTTTATTTTTTGTCTATCATCCAGACTTCCACTGCTTAAGGTGGGCAGCCTATAAATTGGATTCAGAAATTTTAAAGATAAATATTGCATCTTTATTTCCTTCAGCGCCTGCTGTTTTGCTCCTGTAGTGAAAATCAGTTTTCAGATAAACGGAATCGATTTAACCTAAATCAAGTTGAAATATAAAGACCTGAGACATTTAGCCTTCAATCTGCAGCCTGCTATCTTATCGGAATGTTCCCATGGCAACCCATAAATCTGTCCTCAAGGTACCAGTCTGGGATGCCTCTCCTGGGGCATTTGGCAACTCTGAATTGCCCCCTTCTTTTGATTTATTTCTTCTCATTGTTTTGTTAAATATGCAGTAGAAGGGCTGGAAGTAACTTTAGATCCATTCCTTATGGATATGTAATACATATTTTATGTATTACTTATAGATATGTAATACATATGTGTGCATTTAATGCACACATATACACACACACCTCTGTATTGTTTTTGTCCCTCCTGTGTAATTAAACTGCATCTCTTTTGCTGGCAGGGGTGTCTTACGATCTCCAAAACTAAAGGGATATTTGGTGCTCAAGGTTGAACAGAGGACTCCTTGATGCTCTCTGAGCTTGGTGGTTTTCTTGTAGTTGTTTCATGATCCAGCTAGGTAACATCATCAGTTCTACAAAGGAGTGGGGTTTCCTGTATTGTTTATATACAGTACAAGGATCTTGCCCCGTCAGTTTTGGTGGGCAACCGAGGAATTTTAAACTCAAGCAACAGCCTAATCAAGAAAGCACAAGAACGCTCCCACCAACACTGGTAGAGCAAGCCACTAGTACATAAACAGCAAACCCCACCCACCCTTCCAGCACTGATGATGTTACTTAGTTGGGTTATCAAATGTCTGCAAGAGAATAACCCAGCTCAGGGAGCACCAAGAACCCCATGATAAACGCCAAAACAAACCTTAATTGCAGGCAGTCCTTAAGGCTGAAATGGAACCTACACATTAAGGTCATAACTTGTGACGACCCTAAAATTATTTTATGACCTTTCTTACTGCAATTGTTAATGTGACAACCTTAATTTTAATTAATTTTAATTTTAATTATTTTTAATTTATGTTTGTCTTTGTGCTTTTAATAGGCTGTACACCGCCCTGAGTCCTTCGGGAGAAGGGCGGTATAGAAATAAAATTCTTCTTCTTCTTCTTCTTCTTCTTCTTCTTCTTCTTCTTCTTCTTCTTCTTCTTCTTCTTCTTCTTCTTCTTCTTCTCCTCCTCCTCCTCCTCCTCCTCCTCCTCCTCCTCCTCCTCCTCCTCCTCCTCCTCCTCCTTCTTCTTCTCCTCCTTCTCCTCCCTCTTCTTCTCCTCCTCCTCCTCCTCCTCCTCCTTCTTCTCCTCCTTCTCCTCCTCCTCCTCCTCCTCCTTCTCCTCCTCCTCCTCCTCCTCCTTCTTCTTCTTCTCCTCCTCCTTCTCCTCCCTCTTCTTCTTCTTCCCCTCCTCCTCCTCCTCCTCCTCCTCCTCCTCCTCCTTCTTCTTCATTAAGCAGACCAACAATTTCCTATGGCCACGGTTTTGCTCAAACGGAAATAAATGTTGGCCTTGGTGTAAAATGCACACCGTTGAATCTGGGTAAAAGGTACAAGCTTCCTCCCCACCCCATACATCCGTTGGAATTTTGAACGGTTGCAAAATGACTGGTCGTAAGTTGAGGACTAGCTGCATTGGCATTGGGTCCTGGTGTTTGAATTCTCCCGTTGGAAGGCTTCTTGCCAAAGGTTCTGCTTCAAGGGCTTCTCGAAGGCATCTGGGAAGCCTTCGTTTGAAGAGAGATGCTGCCCCGGAGGTACCCTTGGCCTGCCAACTTTAGATAAAGGGAGCGTGGGTGGGGCCTTTGAATTCTCTGCCGCCCTGTCTAACAGGAGTAGCAGCTAGTTTTAAATAAGATCTGGAAAAGAATATTTGTAGCTTGGGTCCTCAGGAGGTGGACTGTGGGGACCCTTGTGCTCTTTTCTTGCAAATGTTTCATGACCCAGTTAGGTAACACCATCAGTACTAGAAGGGAGTGGGGTTTGCAGGGTGGAAGAGAATGAGAAGAGGCGGGAGGAGGAGGACGAGGACGGTAGGGTCATTGGGGGTCTCTCAGCTTGGTTTTTTTTTTTTTCTCAGACGTCTCATGACCCAACTAGGGAACATCATCAGTGCTAGAAGGGATCAGAATTCACTGTCTCTTGGTGATTGGCCGAACGTTAGCCGGCCGGCTTTTTGTGCCGTTCACGCCTAGGCTAAAATGAGAAGTCACTGGTATCTTAAGCCCGTTTGGGAACCAGATAACGACATTCAGCCTTAATATGGCTGATTTATTTGTATAAACATCTAGTCCACAATGGAGCCCAAAATTTCTGTTACTGAGTGAGACAGTTAAGTGACTTTTGCCCCATTTTACGACAGGTGTTAAGTGAATCGCTGCAGTTGAAAAATTAGCACAGTTGTTAAGTGAATCTGCCTCCCCCCCCCCCCCCCCCCATTGACTTGGCTTGTCAGAAAGTTGCAAAAAGGGGGATCGCGTAACCCCGGGATACTTCAACCGTCATAAATATGAATCGGTTCTGCATTCTAGTCTAGTCACATGGTTGTTAAATAAATCTGGCTTCCCCATTGAGGGCGCTTCAGAAAGTCACAATGTGACCACGGGGATGCTGTAACGGTCATAAGTGGGAAAAAACCATTGTAAGTCCCTTTTTCCGGTGCCGTTGTAACCCTGAATGGCCATTAAAGGAACTGCTGTCAGATGAGGACTTCCTGTATGTATCATTCCAAATCAGCCCTTGGGTCCTAACCATGATTTGTCATTAACTCTTCCTTTGTGGTCCATTTGGATCAGTGTTTCTCAACCTTGGTAGCTTGAAGATGGGTGGACTTCAACTCCCAGAATCCCCCAGCCAGCGCTGCTGGCTGGGGGATTCTGGGAGTTGAAGTCCACCCATCTTCAAGCTTCCAAGGTTGAGAAACACTGATTTAGATAAAGCTGGAAGCTTCATTTGTACTAACTCCACAATGTACATATTTGTAAAATAACACGCTTGGATTCTCTCCTCTGATTTCCCGCCACAGCAATAATAAGAACTGTAATGTATTTTTAAGGACCACAAAACTTATTTTAATTTTTGGGGCTTCGTTGGCTGTGAAATCTTTCAATCTTTAGAAATTGGCAAGAGCTTGTGACTGCTCGCTTAACGCCCCTGTATTCTCGCCTTGCACAAAGCAAGCCAAAGGCAGGGTCCTCTTTACTGAATGATTTATCTTTGCTGCAACACGGTGAGAAGGAGGAGGGAGCGGAGCTAATACAGCCTTCCTCTGAATTGCAGTGCACTGCACTGATGTGGCATTGCAGGCGAGGAATCACGGGCAACGCAGGGCAAAATAGGAGAGGTTTAAGGGAGAGACCCCTTAAAGCATGCAGAGGGCAAAGTCTCGGCATATGGGAGAGTGGATTCCTTCAAAACTGCTTCCTGGGCCTTGTGTTTGGCGGAAAAATGGAAAGAGGCCACATTTCCTAGCCCAGGTGTCAGCAATCTGCAGCTCCGGAGCTGAATGCAGCTCTTTGGGCCCTTTGCTGTGGCTCCCTGTTGGGTGATCCCACCCACCATTGGCTGGCCACGCCCTCCCCTCCCACTCATTCCTTGCCTGACCTGAGAAGGTAAGGGCGATGGTAGGTGATGGAGAAGTGGTTGGGGCAGAGACAGAGAGATACAAAGAGAGAGGTGGGGAGAGAGACATGTCGAAAGTGTTTTGTGGCTCCTGGTGTTTTCTTTTCTGTGGGAAACAGGTCCAAATTGAGTGTTTAAGGTTGTAGACCCCTGTCCTAGCCAGTTGATGTCACTTCTGATGCAGCTGCTTTGCCTGACCAGTTCACATAAGTGTGTCTCTGCACTTAAGTGGTGATAAATTATTTATTTGTATCCTGCCTTTGTTGTTTTTTGCAAGTACCTCAAGGCAACGAACATACGTAACACCCTTTTCTCCTCCTGTTTTTCCCCACAACAACAACCCTGTGAGGTGGGAAGAACTGGCCCAAGGTCACTCATCTGTTTCTCATGCCGAAGGTGGGATTAGAATTTACTCTGTCCTGGTGATGGGCCCAAGGTCACCCAGTTGGCTTTCATGGCTATGGTAGGGCTAGAGTTTACAGTCCACTGCTTTTCTAGCCTGGTACTTTAATGGGAATCTATACAGGTCGTCCTTGACTTACAACAGTTCATTTAGTGACCATTTGAAGTTACGACGACACTGGAAAAAATGACTTACGACTGTTTTTCACACAATTGTTGCAGCATCCCCCTGGTCACGTGATTGAAACTCTTTTGGCGACTGGTTCATGTTTATGACGGTCGCAGTGTCCCTGGGATCGCGTGTGTCGAACCTGAATTCCCGCTCGACAATACTGGGAAGGGGAGGTGGAGGACACGCACACGAAGACGCAGGACTGCGCTCAGCAAAAGCAATAACCAGAGATGCAGGACTGCGCTCAGCAAAGACTCACAAGCAACGGGGTGGTGGTGGCACCAGGAGCAGGTGGCCGCGAGGGCGGGACATTGGTGTAGGACAGGGCAAGGGGGACTATCAACAAACAGAAAGGACTTGCACTTTGAGTAGCCACCATGAGGCTGACGCCGCCGGAAAACCCCAGAAGGGATGGGCGTCACCCGGGAAGGCGCTTTACAGCTGATTGCTATCCATCGCCCAGGTTAACGAGGGAGGGGTGGGGCGGGGCGATGGGATAAAGGGTGCCACGAAGCTGATGTTTGTAGCGCCAACTTTAAATCAGTATAGAGCTCAGCATTGTCCCGGAGCTCTGGCTAGCATTAAACCAACTTCACTGACTACTCTGCGTGTGTCCTGTTGTGTTTTCCTGCTACCTACGGATCACCCGGGAGAAGGAGCTGAGAGCGTGATTCCCCCTTTTGTGACCTTCTGACAAGCCAAGTCAATGGGGGAGCCAGATGCACTTAATGACCGTCTTACTAAGTTAACTGCCCTGATTTGCTTAACAACTGTGGCAAGAAAGGCCGTCAAATGGGGCAAAACTCACTTAACAACTTCCTTTCTCAGCAACAGAAACTTTGGACTCAATTGTGGTCATAAATTGAAGCCTACCTGTATTGTGGACACAGGGTTAAGCATTCAGCTGGGGCCTAATTTGGTTTGGAAAGGGTCCACGATTGCAAACGGCTTTTTCTCTGTGCTTATGGACCTCTGGCTGGCATCTCCCTGCCTGCCTGTCCTGGCTCTGCTTACTGGCACAGCGTTGTCATCAAACCACAATCCGGACACCCCTGAGTCAAAACATACGAAGAATGAGACAAAAACAGACGAAGAATAGTTGCAGGAACAGGGTATGGCTAGTTTAATGAAAAGAAGGAATAGGGAGGGACGCGATAGCAACCTTGCAATATTTGAGGGGCTGCCACAAAGAGGAGGGGGTACACCTATTCTCCAAAGGCAGGACAAGAAGCAACAGATGGAAATGGAATCTCTACAGACTTTTAGCTAGACAATTTGGGATGAACATCCTTTGAATGGAGTGGGAGCAGGAATGGATTTCCAGATTGGGGAAAAAAATTGCAGACTACAGGAACCAGGCGCACTGAAGACCCAGATAAACCTCCAAGTGGCTTGAACGACCCTCTAAAAGGCTGCAAAGGACCAGCTGTCTGCAAGGAGTATCAATCCTTCCCTTCCCCACCATCCAGTCAGAGCTGAAGAAGCTTCTTGGATGAGGAGAGAAACGTCTTCAAAGGAAAAAAAAAAAACAAGAAAGACCAGTTGCCTCCTGAAAAAAGGGACAAACATGACCAGGATGACTTGAGAATCTCTACAACGGATGGAAACTCATCAAAGAGAGAAGCAACCTAGAACTAAGGAGAAACTTCCTAACAGTGAGGACAATTAACCAGTGGAACTCCTTGCCTCCAGAAGTCGTGGGTGCTCCATCACCGGAGGTTTTTAAGAAGAGACTGGACAGTCGCTTGTCTGGAATGGTATAGGGTTTCCTGCTTAAGCAGAGGGTTGGACTAAAATACCTCCAAGGTCCCTTCCAGCTCTATTCCGATCGATCGATTGAGTCTTGCCAGCGATTGGGTATCCTTCTCAAGAGTGGCCAGGTTGCCAGTTTCCCCGGCAGTCCACAGTCCCTGTTGATTTGGGCAGCAAAGTCACCTCACTGACACAGAGCAGGCCAGGATTCCTCCTTCAGTGTCTTGCCAAGCTTAGCATCCCAAGAAAACAAGTCTTAAAGTTGCATTTATTTTTCTACAAGGCCGTTGATAACTGTCTTGCTTCACGATAGAAATTCAGGGCTCAACTGTGGTTGTAAGTCAAGGACCACCTGTATCCCCCGGGTGATCTATCTTTTTTTTTTTTAAATTAGATTGATATGCCGCCCTTCTCTGGAGACTCAGGACGGCTTACAATGCGTTAAGCAATAGCCTTCATACTTTTGTATATTTATACAAAGTCAGCTTATTGCCCCCACAAACCGGGTCCTCAATTGACCTACCTTAGAAAGGATGGAAGGCTGAGTCGACCTTGAGCCTGGTGAGATTCGAATTTACAGTAATTGCAGACAGCTGGTGTTTAATTACAATGCTTTTAGTCTGCTGAGCTATCCAGGCTCCTCCATCATAACTTCAAACGTTTGCTAAGTGACCGGTCGTAAACCGAGGAATTGCCTGTCTGGTCACAAAAGTGAAGATGGCAGCCACAACGATGCCTCCCAAAGTTCCATCTCTGTTTTGATGCTGGTCACGCACTAAACAGCCAGCGCTCCCATCACGTCGCGTGACTTTCTGTGACTTTGCCGGATGCTCCTGCTCCCAATTTCAATCGGGGCAGATTTACGCAAATGGGGTTGTTGAAAAGATACTGGATGCGGCTGATAAGCCTCCAGGAGGGTGACAGATAAGAGGACAATTGGACTGTACGTTACCATCAAGTCACCAAAAGAGACAGCTGCGCGCAGAGCTAGTCGGCAGCCATATTTGAAATCCTGGCTGCGGGAACTGTCGAGATGATTGATGGATTCGGTCTGGCCTGTCAGGAAGGGAACCGGGCTTGATTGAAAATTGTTAAGATTGCTAATTGAAATAAACTCTGAGGGGTCCTTGGTGCTTCCTGTGCTTGGTTCTTTTCTTTCTAGATGTTTTCAGACCCAACTAGGTAACGTCATCAGTGCTAGTGGGGTTTGTGGAGAGGGGAAAGAGGAGGACTGTGGGGTCCTTGGTGCTGAGCTTGTTTTGTTTTTATTTATTTATTTTTTATTTGATTTATATGCCGCCCTTCTCCGGAGACTCAGGGCGGCTTACAGTGCGTTAAGCAATAGCCTTCATACTTTTGTATATTGTTATACAAAGTCAGCTTATTGCCCCCACAAACTGGGTCCTCAATTGACCTACCTTAGAAAGGATGGAAGGCTGAGTCGACCTTGAGCCTGGCTAGGATTGAACTCGCAGAATTACAGGCAGCTGGATGTTAATTGCTGCCTTTAGTAGGAGGCATTAGCCCCCTACGCTACTCAGGCTTCGTTTAGTCTGAGCTTGTTTTGTTTTCTGGCAGACATTTCATGGCCCAACTAGGTAACATTATCAGAGCGGAGGAGGAGGGAGTGGAGTTTATAAAGAGGAGGAGGAGGAGAAGGAGACATATGGTGTCCTTGATGCTCTTTGAAGTTGGTTCTTTTCTTCCAGACCTTTTGTGACCCAACTAGGCAACATCATCAGGGTTAGAAGAGAGAGGGGTTTGTGGAATGCAGGAGAATAAGAAGGGAGGAGGAGGAGGAGGAGGAGGAGAAAGAGGACGAAGAGAGAGAGGAGGAGGAGGACAGTGGGATCCTTGGTGTTTACTGAATTTGGAAGTTGTCATGCAGACATTTCATGACCCAACTAGGTAACATCATCAGTGTTAGAAGGGAGTGAGGTTTGCTCAGCAGTCAGAAGACCTGATGAAAAAAAACCACTTTAATTTCACAACATGTGGACAAGCTTAACCATAGTTTCAGCTGGGGAAGTGTGACCATCCTAGTCCACACTAAGCAATTTCTAGAAGCCTGGCACGCGGACAAATTAGCCATCAACAGACACATAGACCTAAAGGATATGTAGTCAAAAGAGACCACCTAAAGGCCAAAAAGGGAACAAAACGAGCGAAACGCCTCCCCACCAGTACCCAGATGAACATAGATTAACTCCAAGTTTAATATCAGACCCACAATCAAGAAGTAAGCAATACCCCAGGGGTGAAAGGTAAAATTTGGTACTACCGGTACTGTGGGCATGGCTTGGTGGTGGGGTAATGCAACATTTAAAAAACCTTTAAAACTGAATTAAACAAATTTGGCGCTCTTCATTAAAACCCATACTTTAAAATGCCCCCCCTTTTTTTTATTCAGCCAGGCCAGCCTGCTGAAATAACAGGGTCTTAAGGGCCTGGCGAAAGGTACGGAGATCGGGAATCATGCCTATCCCAGGGGGTAGTTCATTCCAGAGGGCGGGTGCCCCCACAAAAGATCTAGATCCCCACCAACTCTGCGAGGCGAGCCACTAGAACAGAGGTCTTCAAACTTGACAGCTTTAAAACTGGTGGACTTCAACTCCCAGAACTCTCCAGCTTTAAAACTTGTGGATTTCAATTCCCAGAATTCTCCAGCTTTAAGATTTGTGGACTTCAACTCCCAGAACTCTCCAGCTTTAAAACTTGTGGACTTCAACTCCCAGAACTCTCCAGCTTTAAAACTTGTGGACTTCAACTCCCAGAACTCTCCAGCTTTAAAACTTGTGGACTTCAACTCCCAGAACTCTCCAGCTTTAAGACTTGTGGATTTCAATTCCCAGAACTCTCCAGCTTTAAGACTTGTGGACTTCAACTCCCAGAATTCTCCAGCCAGCTGGCTGGAGAATTCTGGGAGTTGAAGTCCACAAGTCTTAAAGCTGCCAAGTTTGAAGACCTCTGCGCTAGAATATAAACCTAGAGCAAACCCCACTCCCTACTGGTACTGATGATGTTACCTAGATGGGTCATGAAATGTCTACAAGATCAAGGAGCACCAAGATCACACAGTGATCGTCCTCCTCCTCCTCCACAAACCCCTATCTCTTCCTAGCACTGATAATGTTGCATAGTTTGGTAAAGAAATGTCTGCCTAAAAACAACCATGCTCAGAGAGCACGAAGGACCCCAGTCTCTCTCTCCCCTTCTTGTTCTTCTGTCTTTCCTCTCCACCATGTCTATCCAAGTCATGGTTGTCCCAAAAACCTTTCTGGTTTTTCCTTTGAAAAGACGTCCAAGGAGCCTCTTCAGACATCATCCGGTCAGAGCTGAAGAAGCTTCTCGGAAGAGAAACGAAATGTCTTTTTTTTTTTAAAAAAAAAAAACACCACCCAGAAAGTCCAAGTTCCTCTTGGAAAAAAGCACTTTTGGGTTCCTCTCCACAAATTTCAAACCCCGCTTCCTTTTAGCACTGATGATGTTGCATACTTTGGTAATGAGATGCCTGCAAGAAAACTACCATGCTCAGAAAGGATCAAGGACCCCCACAGCCCCTCCTCCTCCTCCTCACACCCTTCTCCTTCTAGCACTGATGGAGTTACCTAGTTTGGGTCACGAAACGTCCCCCAGAAAACAACCGAGCTCAGAGACCACCCAAGGAGCCCTCATTTCAACCCTGAGCTACAAATATTCTCTTTTTTTGGCTCATCGTTCCTCAACCTGGGCCAGAGGCGCCAGATGCAACCTGAAAGAATTCCCTGCCTCAGAAAAAAAACCCCACCCAATCTTTTGCCTAGGCTGCAGGGTGGCAATGAATCAAGAGATTTTTCAGTTAGCCTTCTATTCCTGGCCCTGTAAGATGGGTCATTTTAGGGACTCGCTGGCCGGGGTTTGCAGGAGGCTCAAAGTTTCTGCTTTTCCTTTAACGCCTATTTTTAACCTGATGTTGCTCAAAGCTTGTTGGGGAAGGTGGGGGCGGCAAATTACAGGGCATGCAATGTCAGGGGCATTTATTTTTGGGTTGCCGGGAAGGGAGACACGGATCTGTAGCCAGGACAGGCTGGGGCGGGCAGCGAAGGAGCCTGGGAAATCCTGGCACCACTTTGATCTTTTCCTTTTGGACGAGCGCCCGATTCCAGAAATGGCTCTGATGCCCCTTTGGGCATAGCGGAGAAGCAAGAATTAGCCCGGATTTTCAGCATAAGCCAGGCATGACTGGCAACTTGGGCATTGGAGAAACGGGGGCCCTCTGGGTGTCCGAAAGAGGCTTTTTTCCAAAGGGAGCTGGAGTTTGTTTTTTCCCTGAAGACGTTTCGCCTCTCGTGTAAGAGGCTTCTTCAATTCTTCAGGTCAGAAGCGAAGAAGCTCCTTGGATGAGAAACGAAACGTCCAGTCGCCTTTGGAAAAAGCCCCATTGGGACAACCATGACTTTGGGTGACTAAGAATCTCCATAGACCAGGGGTCTCCAAACTTGGCAACTTTAAGACTTGTGGACTTCAACTCCCAGAATGCTGTGAATTGAAGTCCCAGGAATTCTGGGAATTGAAGTCCACAAGTCTTAAAGTTGCCAAGTTTAGAGACCCCTGCCATAGATCCACTCGATAGGCTTTTGAGGGGGTTTCATATTCTCTTATCAGCAGGAACAGTTTGGTTTTGGCTCTCGGGCCAGCCTTGCCAGAGGGGGGGCCAGTTATATACAGGTGATCCTTAACTTACAACAGTTCAGTTCAAAGTTACGACGACACTGAAAAAAGTGACGTAGGACCGTTTTTCACAGTTACGAGCTTTGCAGCATCCCTGTGATCAAAATTCAGATGCTTGGCAGCCAGTTCATATTTATGACCGTTGCTGTGCCCCATTTGATCAACCTTCTGTCAGGCTGTCAGTTGTAAAATGGGGCAAAATTCCCTTAACAAACGTCTCGCTTAACCGCAGAAATTTTGGCCTCCATTGTGATGATAAGTCAAGGACGTATCTGTATAACAGATGTGTCCAACCTTCCCAATTGAAGACCTGACTGGCTGGGGAATTCTGGGAGTCGAAGTTCACAAGTCTTAAAGCTGCTGAAGTTGGACACCCCCTGATACATACTGTACAGTCCTAAGGCTGGGAAAGCTAGGAAAAAAAACAGCATTTTTATAGATGAGGGTAGCATCTCATCAGCTTGCCGTGTCCTGCAGCCTTCAGGATGGGCAGATTTTCATATTTTCGAACCATGCTGGTAGCTTGGATGGGGATCCTCATCGGGGTGACAAATATCGGTCAACTGGATGAGAATTAAAAAGCAGGGTAACGTTTTCCACTTTGAGCTGTCTACTTCTCGAGAGGTGCAAAAACCTTCCCCATTCCAAGAGCAGAAGATAGGTAGTCCTCAAGTTACATCCACAAGCGAGCCCCAATTCTCTGTTGCCAGGTGAGTCAGTTAAGCGAGTTTTGCCTCACTTTATGACCTTTCTTGCCATACTAAGTCATAAACCGAGGACTTTCTGTACTGCCTTTATTATAGAAATGTTTAAGGCCGCCCAACTCTGCAATGATTCTAGGTGACGTACCTTCAAAATACAGTTAAAAATCAATTGTTAAACTGCAGTTGTTAAATTAATAATCCGGTCGTTAAGTGAATCTGGCTTCCCCATTGACTTGGCTTGTCAGAAGGTCACAAAAGGGGACCCCGGGAATTTGCAACCGTCATCAATGCGAGTCAGTTGCAAAGCATCTGAATTTTGATCCACGTGACCATGGGGATACTGAAACGGTCGTAAGTATGCACAATGATCATAAGGCACTTTGTTCAGCGCGCTTGCAACTTTGAAGGGACGCTCAGCGAATGGTCGTAAGTCAGGGGCTATTTTTATCGATGGATTGATTTTAGAAAATCGATACCGACTCAAGGCGACTCCCTGCGTTGTGTTCACGGCGTCTTCTAATTGCAGAGGCAGCGACTTCTCCTTTCCGCTTGTTGGTGCCTTCTGTTCCAGCAGAGCTAAAAGAGCAAGAATTTAGCAGTTGAAATAAATTGGAATCAAAAAAATAGAAGATGTGCGATTCATTCAAATAACACATTATGAAGTGTATGCAGCTCGGTCTTCAGGCTGCCTAATATTCAAGGGATTTTGTTCCAAGCTGTTTTTTCCGCCAAGCCTACTGATTTCTGTAACTGTAAGGGAAACCAGGAGAGGGATTTAGTCCCAATTTTCTGGCGCTGTGGATTGGTGGTGGTGGTGAGTGACAGTCATGGCAGTGATAGACGGAAGGTTTCATGCACACAACCTAGATGTTGTGGCCCGTACGCGGCCTGTGCAGCTAGTAGCTGATTCAGACAGCGGGAAGGCTGGTGTGATGCTGCGCCAGCAGCCTGTGCAGCTGGCAATTGAGTCGGACAATGAAGAGGCTGGAGAAGATGTGGTGCCAGAGGCAGGGATTCAGCCAGGGCCTTCAGAACCTCCAGAAGCTCCCTTAAGTGAAGAGGATGAAGACGAGGAGCCTCTTCTCGATGCACGGGCGTGCAGAGCGGCCAAAAGGCAGAAGTGGCTCCTCAGGAGGAGGTCTCGAGAGTAAGGCTTGGTGCTAATTGGCCACTCCCTTAGCCTATTTAAGGAGGAACACCAACTGAAGCAATTTGCAGGGAACAACTTCGTTCACATACCTTCTTGTCTTGCTTATCTTATCAGCTTCCTGCAAATTGCTTCTGGGTGTTCTGCCAACCACAGTAAGCTTTCAGTTATTATTCTTTGAATTCTTGGCGGCTGTTAATGCAATTAATTAACAGCTGTTGTTGTAAAAGACTGGTTTATTCAGTAAATTAAGCTTTGAACGGACTTTGTGTGTGCTGCGTTCTTTGGGGTCCGTCGCTGGGGCAGAATACTAAATCCCACCCATGCGCAGATGAATCTTTGTGCGTTTACCTGCCACTTGTGTGGCTCGGTGCCCAACAGGCTACGGGACCGGGAGTTCAGGACCCCTGATTTAGACTATCCTGATGTAGTCCTTGACTTAGAACAGGTCATTTAGTGACAGTTCAAAAACCGGAAATGGTGACTTACGACAGTTTTCGCATTTACGACTGCTACGGCATCCCCGCGTAATCAAAATCCAGGCACTTGCTAACTGACTCATATTTGCGACTGTCGTAGTGCCCTGGGGGGAGGGTCACATGATCCCCTTTTGCGACCTTCTGACAAGCAAAATCAATGGGGAAGCCAGGCTCCCTTAACGACCGTGTGGCTAAGTGAACAACCACGGTGTTTCACTCAACGGCAGTGGCAAAAGAAGTCGTAAAATATGGGGCCAAATTCACTTAACCGCTGTCTCACTTGGCAGCAGAAATGATGGGCCCCGTATTGGGGGTTGAGTGTCGTACCTGTATTCAATAAATTATTTGTATCGCACCTTGGCTTTTGCAATGGTTTGGGAATTCTAGCGTCAGGTGGTGCTCCAGTTGCCAGCAGCCCAAGTTGGGCAGAAACGTGTCGACTTACGTCCACTCTGGAAATGACCTGGTCATGGAGGGGGATTCCTTCCGTGAACTCCCAGCAGTCCACCTCCAGTTGCCTCTCCGGCTCTCCATAATGAAGCCGCCATTGTCATTCCGTCGCCGAGCGAGGGACGGCGCCCTGGAGACGTTGCTTGGGAGGAGGGCAAACGTCTCTGAAATGCGATGCCTGCTCATCATACTTGGCAGCTCGGCTTGTTGAGCTGAGTGGGCGAGAAGAACGCCAGTGACGCAGTTATTATTACAATTTTTTTTTAAGGTAGGAGTGTTGACAGAAATGTGATCCCCCACCCAGGGGGTGAAGAACGGATCTCATTCCACCCCGGCTGTCAACCTCCGTTCCTCTCCTTCGGCTCTGCTCTGTTTCAGGCGCTTGGATTGCCACAATTTTGGGGGGGGCGACGGGGGGGAAGGTTGGCATATTGTGGGCCACGGCTTATGCCCCTTGGCAGCCAAGAGACGTTCGGGAAGGTTTTGCTCCCCACTTGAAGTTGGCAGTTGCCCACCTTTTAGTGAGGGAGAGGCCGGGGTTTAAGGATGAGAGTGGCACCTGCTAATGGCCTGGTAATACACACCTGGGCAACCTGCCCACATGTCAAAGATGCTAGTTGAGTAAAAGCAGATAAATCCCGGGTAATGCCACCCTTGGCCCCAGCTGTTTGCAGAGACCTTGCACTCAAAAGAGTAGACCTGGGTGACTTTGGGAAGCTTTCGCTGCCACCATCTCGAGCAGCATCTGATAACATCTTCAGCTTCTGGTTTAGAAGAGCCAGATACGGGTGGTCCTCGGCTTACGACTATTCGTTTAAAGACTGTTGCATGAGCCCCGGGAGGCTGCAACCGTCATAAGTATGAGCCAGTTGCCAGGCATCTGAATTTTGATTATGTGACGCTGGGGATGCTGCAACAATCATAAGTGTGAAAAAATAGTCATAAGTGGCTTTTCATTGCCATTGCAACTTTGGTCATTAAGTGAATTGTTGTAAATTGAGGGCTACCTGTATATGTAGTCTTTGACTTAAAACCATTCGTTTAAAGACTGAAGTTGCAACAGCAATGGAAAAAAAATCGACAGGACCGTTTCTCGCCCTTCCCGAGCCGCAAATTTCGATTTACGACCTTTCTTGCCCCAGTTGTTAAGCGAATCACTGCAGTTGTTAAATAATACGGTTGTTAAGTGAATCGGGCTTCCTCGTTGACTTGTCAGAAGGTCGCAAAAGGGGATCACACGACCTCGGGACGCTGCCACCGTCATAAATATGAATCGGTGTCTGAATTTTGATTATGCGACCGTCGGGATGCCTCAATGGTTGTAAGTGTGAAAAACGGTCGTAAGTCACCTTTTCAGTCCCCTTGTAACGTTGAACGGTCACTAAACGGATGATTGTAAGTCGAGGAATACCTGCATTTGGGGTTATAAATTGGGAGTAGCAGCCCTTGGGCATGAGAAGAGTGTCAATGGCTGCTGTAATGAATCTGGCCAGCAAGGAAAGATTCATTGGCATGAAGGCCAATTGCAACACACACGTACAAAATACACAACCCCCATTCCAGTGAGAGCTTTATGGCCCCAAACCAGGGGTGAAATGCTACCAGTTCGCTCCAGTTCGGGCAAACTGATAGCTTAAAAAAAAGCTACCAGTTCTTTGGAACTGCTATTTCCGACGATCAGCTGTGCTGCACGGTTTAGCTTTGCTAGAAAATAGGAAATCCTGCTTTGTAGCGAAGCGAAATCACGTGGCACAGCTGATCTCCTCCCCTCGTTGCTCTACTTACCTTCCCAAGCCTCCTTTTGATGTGTAGTGTGCACTGTCCTAAACCCTGCGCTTATTTTTATTTTTATTTTTTTTATTTTTAATTTGATTTATATGCCGCCCTTCTCCGGAGACTCAGGGGAGCTTACAATGCGTGAAGCAATAGCCTTCATACTTTTGTATATTTATACAAAGTCAGCTTATTGCCCCCACAAACTGGGTCCTCAATTGACCTCCCTTAGAAAGGATGGGAGGCTGAGTCAACCTTGAGCCTGGCTAGGATTGAACTCAGAGATATTACAGGTAGCTGGATCTTAATTGCTGCCTTTAGTAGGAGGCATTAGCCCCCTACGCTACACAGGCTCCTATGGATGCTGGAAGAGAGTTCTTTTTATTGTAGCATGCAAGGTTCCACTTTATGGACTAAAAAGACTTTACCAAACAAAGGAGAGCAGAGTACTGAATGCCCATAAAGAGTATATCAGAGCCTTGGTGGAGCAGCGGGCTAAAGCGCTGTTAAATAGCACTTAGCTGCCAGCTGCCTGCAATTACTGCAAGTTCGAATCTCACCAGGTTCAAGGTTGACTCAGCCTTCCATCCTTTCGAGGTACGTAAAATGAGGACCCGGATCGTGGGGGCAATAAGCTGACTTTGTATAAAAAAGAACACCGCTTGGGGGGGGGGGCAAAAGCCCTACTAAGCAGGTATATACAAAAGTATGAAGGCTATTGCTTAATGCATTGTCAGCTGCCCTGAGTCTCCGGAGAAGGGCAGCATATAAATCGAATGAATGAATGAATAAATATTTGGACCCGCTGATGCCCACGGGCATCATATAGCCTTCCCCTTGGACAATGGCCAACATTGAGCCAGCTGTGTGTGGCAGCAGCAAAAAAAAATCTAATACAATGATGTTACTTTCCCCAAGTTCTTTTGCAATTATATTTGTATTTTGGTCTGTGACCGCAAATAAAAGTTAAAAAGTTAATCCAATACAATCCTTGGTTGCACAAATAGAGGCATAGAATCAAAATCACATGAAGTTTTAGCACCATTTTATAAAGCCTTTATAAAGGCCACACCTGGAATCCTGCATTCAGTTTTGGTCACCGCATTACCCAAAAAAGATGTTGAAACTTTGGAAAAAGTCTAGAGAAGATCAGTTAAGAGGATTAAAGGCCTGGAGGCTAAAACATATGAAGAATAGTTGCAGGATTTGGGTCTGTGTAGTTTAATGAAAAGAAGGACGAAAGGTGATGTGATAGCAGTTTCCAATATTTGAGAGGCTGCCACCAAGAAGAGGTGAGGTTATTTTACAAAGCACCAGAAGGGCAGGACAAGAAGCAATGAATAGAAATAAATCAAAGAGAGAAAAAAACCTGGAATTAAGGAGAAACCTCCTAACAGTGAGGACAATTAACCAGAGGAACGGCTTGCCTCCAGAAGTTGCGGGTGCTCCATCGATGGGGGGCTTTGGGAAGAGATTGAAAGAGATTCACTTGTCTGAAATGTCTAGGATCTCCTGCTTCAGCAGCGGGCTGGACTTGACAACCTCCAAGGTCCCTTCCAGTTCTCTTCTAAATTCTCAACGTGGCCTCTATTTTCCTCTGCAGGTCTTGACTTCAGAAGAACTGGGCACAGGCTGTGCCACCCGAAGAAGAGATTAAAATGTCTCGGGAAACGTATTCTTACGATGTTCCCGATATGTGCCTTGATTTCAAAGATATGAATGACGAGACCATTAACATTGATGCCTGGTTTGGTGAGTACCCGCTCCACGGCCTGGGGGGGAGGGGAGGGGACGTGCCGTCTGCCAAGAGGCCAAAGTAACTACCGGCCTCTTTCCTGAGCCTTATAGATGGGAAGGGCAGGGGGCTTTATGAGTGATGCTCCACCATTGTTTCTTTGTTTATATCCCACCTTTCTTATTTTTACCACCCAAGGCAGCGAACATATCCAACACACCCTTCCTCCTGTTTTCTATACAACAACAACCCTGCGAGGTGGGTGGGTTTGAGAGAGAGCATGAATGGCCAGTTGGGTTTCATGCCTAAGCACAACTAGAACTCACTGTCTCCTGGTGATTGGCCTAAAGTTCCCTAGCTGGCTTTCATGCTTAAGGCAGGACTAGAACTCACTCTCTCAGTGAGTGGCCAGCTGGAGTTTATGTCTAAGCAGAACTAGAATTCACTTCCTAATGATTGGCCTAAAGTCCTCTAGCTGGCTTTCATGCTTAACACAGGACTAGAACTCACTGTCTCCTGGTGATTGGCCCAAAGTTACCTAGCCAGTTTTCGTGCTTATGGTGGGACTAGAACTTTCTGTCTCCCAAGGAGTAGCCAGCTGGGTTTCATGCCTAAGCAAAACTAGAACTCACCATCTCTTGGTGATTGGCCTTAAGTTCTGTAACTGGCTTTCATGCTTAAGGCAGGACTAGAACTCACCGTCTCCTGGTGATTGGCCCAAAGTCACCCAGCCAGTTTTTGTGCTTACAGTGGGACTAGAACTCCCTGTCTCCCAGGGAGTGGCCAGCTGGCTTTCATGCCTAAGCAAAACTAGAATTCACTTCCTAATGATTGGCCTAAAGTCCTGTAGTTGGCTTTCATGCTTAAGGCAGGACTAGAACTCCCTGTCTCCCAGGGAGTGGCCAGCTGGCTTTCATGCCTAAGCAAAACTAGAACTCACCATCTCCTGGTGATTGGCCTTAAGTTCTGTAACTGGCTTTCATGCTTAAGGCAGGACTAGAACTCACCGTCTCCTGGTGATTGGCCTTAAGTTCTATAACTGGCTTTCATGCTTAAGGCAGGACTAGAACTCACCGTCTCCTGGTGATCGGCCTTAAATTCTGTAACTGGCTTTCATGCTTAAGGCAGGACTAGAACTCACCGTCTCCTGGTGATTGGCCTTAAATTCTGTAACTGGCTTTCATGCTTAAGGCAGGACTAGAACTCACCGTCTCCTGGTGATCGGCCTTAAATTCTGTAACTGGCTTTCATGCTTAAGGCAGGACTAGAACTCACCGTCTCCTGGTGATTGGCCTTAAATTCTGTAACTGGCTTTCATGCTTAAGGCAGGACTAGAACTCACCGTCTCCTGGTGATCGGCCTTAAATTCTGTAACTGGCTTTCATGCTTAAGGCAGGACTAGAACTCACCGTCTCCTGGTGATCGGCCTTAAGTTCTGTAACTGGCTTTCATGCTTAAGGCAGGACTAGAACTCACCGTCTCCTGGTGATCGGCCTTAAATTCTGTAACTGGCTTTCATGCTTAAGGCAGGACTAGAACTCACCGTCTCCTGGTGATTGGCCCAGTCAACCAGCCAGTTTTCGTGCTTATGGTAGGGCTAGAACTCCCTGTCTCCCAGGGAGGGGCCAGCTGGGTTTCATGCCTAAGCAGAACTAAAAATCACTGTCTCCTGGTGATTGGCCCAAAGTCACCCAGCCAATTTTCATTCTTACAGTGGGACTAGAACTCCCTGTCTCCCGGTTTGTAGTTTGATGCCTTAACCGCTAAACCAAACCGGCCCTTTAGACTGGGCGCAGGGAGGTTCTTGATGCTTGGCAGTCTGCTTGCCTCGCAGCATGGAGGACCCTGCTAGGATCGTAACTATTTTTGCAGATGTCCGATCTGCCGCTTTGATGACCCCAAGAGCACAGATGGGTACGTCGGGCATCCTACCCAAAGCCTTATCATCGAGGCCTAACCTTCCCTGGGCTGTGGTCTCACCCATGATGAAATCAGGTGAGATGCTTCCTTGAGACCCAACCAATCAAGTTTCAGGGCTGAAAGAGGTCCACCTCCAGGACCCATCCAGCCCTGACCTTGGACTCCTTTGTTCTCTTAATCCCACCAACATCCTTATGGAGTCTCAAGGCATTCCTTGAATTCTGAGGCACCACCCGCTTCTTCGGGCCGCATCCCGGAGTCCCCGCTAGCCGTTTTAACTTGGGCACGGCAAATTGTGGGCACTTGGCCTCTGGGGGTGTCTCTCTTGGACCTTAAAATGAAGGAGAGTTCAGATGAGCTACTATCTCATCCTCTCTTGAGGCCACCCGAGGCTCTCTGGATGCCGATAGCTCCTCTTCGGTGTGTGAGGAGAGCAGACTACGAAAGGGCTACGAGTCTCCCCAAAGGTCCACGTCGGGTCTCTTCCAAAATATAATCCCATTCTTCTCCAGGAGGTTACAGTCCTGGTGAGAACCATGCTTGGTTCCATGATCTCCGCTTAGATCTCTTGCCTGAGAAACATCCTCTATGTCTCCTTACCTTTAGATGAGAAGGAGAATGGAAATCAAGAGATGGAGCTGGCAAACGAAGGCCCAGCCAATGTGGCTCATTCCATGGCGGAGTGGCACCCAACCAGGCAAGAGAACCCACCGCCTCCAGGAAGGTAAGACTCTGCTTCTTCTCGAACGCCGTCCCGGATGGAGTCCTCCTCCTTCTGGAATGGGGCTGTTCCTTCAGCTTTTGGGCTCCAGAACTGCCTCTTAACAGAATAACAAGTGTTGGAATGGACCTTGGAGGTCTTCTAGTCTAGGGGTCAGCAACCTGCGGCTCTGGAGCCGCATGTGGCTCTTTCATCCCTCTGCTGTTGCTGGTCAGCTCCACAATCGATAGGGCTTTTGGTTAGGACAGGTAGAGGAAAAAGGATGCCGTGCTAGGAGGAGACTCTATGGTGGGGAAACCGACTTCCGGTCGGCAGAGTAAAAAGGACACTGTGCTAGGAGGAGACTCTCTGGTGGAGGAATCAGACTTCTGGTCAGCACAGGAAAAAGGATGGTGCGCTAGGGGGAGATTATGATGGGGGAACCGGATTTCCAGTTGGCTCCAGAATTGAATGGGGGCTCCCAGTTAGGACCTTTGTGGCTCTTTGAGTGTTTAAGGTTGCCGACTCCTGATCTAGTCCAACCCTCTGCTCAAACAGGAGATCCTACATCCTTCTGGACAAATGATTGTCCAATCTCTTGAAAACCTCCAGTGATGAAGCAGCCACAACTTCTGGAGGCACGTTGTTGTGCTTATGAATTTTTTTAAAAAAATTTGATTTATACGCCGCCCTTCTCCGGAGACTCAGGGCGGCTTACAATGCATTAACCAATAGCCTTCATACTTTTGTCTATTTATACAAAGTCAGCTTATTGCCCCCCACAAACTGGGTCCTCAATTGACCTACCTTAGAAAGGATGGAAGGCTGAGTCAACCTTGAGCCTGGGGAGATTCAAACTTACAGTAATTACAGGCAGCTGAATGTTCTTTCTTTCTTTCTTTCTTTCTTTCTTTCTTTCTTTCTTTCTTTCTTTCTTTCTTTCTTTCTTTCTTTCCTTCCTTCCTTCCTTCCTTCCTTCCTTCCTTCCTTCCTTCCTTCCTTCCTTCCTTCCTTCCTTCTTTTTTAATTTGATTTATATGCTACCCTTCTCCGGAGACTCAGGGCAGCTTACAATGCGTTAAGCAATAGCCTTCATACTTTTGTATATTTTATACAAAGTCAGCTTATTGCCCCCACAAACTGGGTCCTCAATTGACCTACCTTAGAAAGGCTGGAAGGCTGAGTCAACCTTGAGCCTGGGGAGATTCGAACTGGTGTAATTGCAGACAGCTGGATGTTAATTACGGTGCTTTAGTCTGCAGACCTAAACCAGTGGGAATTGTTCCCACTGTCGGGAAATTTCTCCTTAGTTCTAAGCTGATTAGACTTAGAGAATAACTTTATTGTCGCTTTAAATGTACATTAATTGGCCTACCTTAAAATGAAATTTCATTGCATACAGCTCTCAAAAGGGTCACCACATCCAATATACACTACATAAATATGACAAATAAACAAACAAATAAACAAGTACGTGTATACCCACATATATGACACGGAGAAACAGCACAGTACCTGGCGAGAGAAACAAATCTTGTGGGTTTACTAGACGGATGGCCTTGGGAACAAAGCTGTTGCAGAATGAGGTAGTTCTGCGAGAAATACTTTGAAACCTCCCAGAGAGGAGCAACAGAAACAGACAGTGAAGTATGTGCAGTCTCTAACAAAGCTTTCAGCTCTAAGCACATAGCATTTATAAGCGGCATTCTGAATAACAGCAAGCTTCCTATAATCTTCTCCACAAAACTCGCTTAACAACTATTTTGCTCAGCGACCCAAATTTTTGCTTCAGTTGTGGTCGTAAGTAGAGGACTCCCTGAGCTATCAGTATGGAAAGAATGACCAATCCCGTTTGTCCAGCACATTGTCCGCTGAAGGGCTCAAGATCGTCCAGCTTCTGTACCTGGAAAGGCTGAACTTCCCTCCCTTGCCTTGCGAGAATGACCGGTGGGACTTGAAGGGGCTCCGCATCCTGGCACAGCCGAAAGGCAACGTCCAGCCTCTCTCTCTCCTCCTCCTTCCCACTGTCTTTCGCTCAAGGACTCCTTTTCTTCTCCCCTTTCAGGGTGGCCAAGAAGCTTTCGGCCCGGCGAAAGAGTGCCCAGCGTCGGATTATGGCCAAAAGCCACGCAGAAAAGGTTGCCACCACTTTGGCCAGCAAACAAGAACCCCCTCCTGGGAAGAAACAGAAAATGTAGGTCTTTGGGATAACACCGGCACTTAGACTTAGATACCGCCCGAAAGTGCGTTACCGCCTTCTCTAGGCGGTTTGCAATGATGGCGTTATTTGCATCTTGCCCCCAACGATCTAGGTCCTAGTACATATTTATCTTTCCTCTTACATTTAAATTTAATGTATTACAACATATTTTTCCCATATTTCTTATTTTTACATTGCTTATTGTCTGTATTCATTCCCTATACATTGATAAAATTGCCCCATATGTTGTAATACTCTGATTCTTCCTTCCCTCTAATTGCTAATGTTAATCCACTCATTTCTGCACATTGTAATATTTTCTTAATTGTTTTATTTACTTATTTATTGGTTCGATTTATATGCCGCCCTTCTCCAGAGACTCAGGGCGGCTTACAATGCATTAATCAATAGCCTTCATACTTTTGTACATACCTGCTTAGTAGGGCTTTTGACCCTAAGTGGTGTTCTTTTTTATACAAAGTCAGCTTATTGCCCCCACAATCCGAGTCCTCATTTTACCTCCCTCAGAAGGATGGAAGGCTGAGTCAACCTTGAGCCTGGTGAGATTTGAACTCGCAGTAATTGCAGGCAGTAATGAGTTTTCCCTTTGTAGGAATTTTTTCTGCTTTCCAGTTTTGTGCAAATACCATTCTTGCTGCCGTTATTTACATGTATAATCAAATGTGTATTTTCTTTACTAAAGATACCCAACAGGAACAGCTCCGGTTTAAGATGAATGTGTTGCTGTGTTATTTTCTTAAGACATATTCAAATTTTTGCCCAATAATTTCTCGCTTCTGGACGTGTCCATCACATGTGATAGTACGATCCCAATGTCTGGTGGCATTTCCAACATTTAAATTTAAATGTAAGAGGAAAGATAAATACGTAGTTGGCAAAGCTTGCCTGCAATACTGCATTCTCTCCATTGCCTCAACAGATATAGAATAGGTGATGATAGATAGTTGGATGGATGGATGGCTGTAGATGAGAGAGAGAGAGAGAAAGATTACCCACACACACACACACACATATGATAGAGTTGATAGATAGAGAGCGGGGTAGAGCATTAGCACTTAGCTTTCTAGACTGTTTCACAGTCTTTACAGCTCTCTCTAAGCAGTTTACAGAGTCAGCACATTGCCCCCAGCAATCTGGGTCCACAATTTACCCACCTCGGAAGGCTGAGTCGACCTTGAGCCGGTCAGGATTGAACTCCTGGCAGTGAGCAGAGTTAGCCTGCAATACTGCATTTGAGCCACTGCGCCACCACGACTCGGAAGGAAGGAATGAATAGCAGTAGCAATAGCCCTTAAACTTATATAAGCAACTTCCCAATGCTTTACAGCTCTCTCTCAGCGGTTTACAGAGTCAGCATCTTGCCCCCAACAATCTGGGTCCTCATTTTACTTCGGAAGGACGGTAGGCTGAGCTGACCTTCCGCTGGTGAGGATCGAACTGCTGGCAGATGGCAGAGTTAGCCTGCAATACTGCATTCTAGCCATTGCGCCACCAGATGTAGAATAGGTGATGCCTTGTGTGCTGGATTGCACTGTCCGATAAAGTTAGGCTTCTAACTTTAGAAGAATGTTAGGAGAACGTTGGTAGCTCAGCGTTGAAATGTGCTCTCTGATCTTGCAGGCAATTAATGACCCATCTAGGTAACACCATCAGTGTGAGAAGGGAGGAGGGTGCGCAGAGTGGAAAAGAGGGAAAAGGGAGGAAGAGGAGAAGGTGGACTGTGGGGTTCTTGGTACCCACTGAGCTTGGATGTTTTCAGACATTTCATGACCCATCTAGATAGCATCATCAGTGCTAGAAGGGAGGAGGGTTTGAAGAGTGCAGGAGGAGGAGGAGGACTCTGGGGTCCTTGGGCCTCTCTGAGCTTTTTCTCGCAGATATTTCAGTCCCCAACTAGGGAACCCCATCAGACCTTGGCTCTTCCCTAGAGAATGTGCCACGGCTTTCCTCTTGGGCACACAGTATCCGTGGAAACCAGGGCTATGGCGTTAGTGCAAATAGTGAGCAAGCGCCCTGTTCCCTCTCTAGCTCCGCTTGGCGTGCCAAGACATCTGGGCACCACGACGTGGCCCAAACGGTGAGGTAAGGCCGATCTTCAGGATCACCTCCAGGTGCCGGTGTTTGAGGTTCCACACTTTGTCGTTAAGAGGAACACGGTGGGGACTCGAAGGCCTGTCCTTTGACCCATTCCACTTTTCCTTTCTTTCCTTCTGTCCGCGCACACCCTCCACCCTTCTCTCTCTCTCTCTCCCCCAAAACCCAGGTCTAACCATCGGGAAAACCTGGGGGAAATTGATCTGAACCAAAACGTCTCGCCAGAGAAGGCACAAGACCCTGTCACTCCCGGCGCACACAAGTAGGTGGCTGGGTTTAGAGGTGTTTCTTCCTCTCTTTTTCTACCCAGGATCTGGGTGTTGGTGTGCATGCAGGTAGGGGGCACGTAACACGAGAGGCTGGTTGTAATTGAAAAGGCTTGTCATCTGCCGGGAAGGCAGGAAGAAGTCAATAAGTTTGTGAAATCTGTTCGAAAAGCTGTACAAATAGGCCTTGGCTTAAGACGGCTGTTCAAAGTTGTAACGCCGCTGAAAAAAAGCAACTTCTGATTAATTTTTTCACGCTTATGACCGTTGTAGCAACTCCAGGGTCAGGTGATCAAAATTTGGATGCTCAACAATTGACTCGTATTTATGACGATCGCAGCGTCCCAGGGGTGTGTGTGTGTGTAATGTGATCCCATTTTATTTTATTTTATTTTATTTTATTTTATTTTATTTTATTTTATTTTATTATTTTATTTTATTTTATTTTATTATTTTATTTTATTTTATTGTTTTTTTTTATTTTATTTTATTTTATTATTTTATTTTATATTTTATTTTATTATTTTATTATTTTATTTTTTTATTTTATTTTATTTTATTTATTTTATTATTTTATTTTATTTTATTTTATTTTTTATTTTTTTATTTTTTTATTTTATTTTATTTTATTTTATTTATTTTATTTTTTTTTTATTTTATTTTATTTTATTTTTTTATTTTATTATTTTATTTTATTTTATTTTATTTTATTATTTTATTATTTTATTATTTTATTTTATTTTTTATTTTATTTTATTTTATTTTATTTTATTTTATTTTATTTTATTTTATTTTATTTTATTTTATTTTATTTTTTTATTTTATTATTTTATTTATTTTATTTTATATACCGCCCTACTCCCGAAGGACTCAGGGCAGTGAACAGCCAAGATAAAATACACCTACTACGAATATTAAAAGACAATTAAAAATACAATAAATATTTTGGCCCAATAAACAAATTTAAAACACCCAATTTAAGACAAATTTAAGACAATTCAAAAAGGAAAGTTTTTCGACCTTCTGAGAAGCCAATTCGATGGGGGAGCCAGATTCACTGAACGACGTTTTGTCTCATTCAGCAACCGCTGTGATTCGCTTAACGACGGCAGCAAGAAAAGTCATAAAATGGGGGCAAAACTCACTTAAGAAACGTTGCCCTCAGCAACCGAAATTCTGGGCTTCCTTGTGGTCATAAGTCGAGGACTACCTATATTTATTGCTGATGCAATGCAGGACAGCCCAACGCAGACTTTCCCTTCTCTGGTGTCTTCTAAGCGTGTTGGACGATAGATAGTTCTTGACTTGCCACCACTTGTTTAGTGACGGCACTGGAAAAAGTGACTTAAGATGGGTTTTCACACTTCCGACCGTCGCCGTATCCCCACTGTACCATGTGATCAAAATTCACACACTTAGACAATTGACTCATATTTATCCCGGGGTCATGTTTGCCCCTTTTGCAATATTCTGCCCAACACAAATCAATGGGGAAGCCCGATTCACTTCATATCCGTGTTTGCTAACTGAACGTCTGCAGTGATTCACTTCACTTTCTCGTGGCAAGAAAGGTTGCAAAATGGGGCAAAACTCACTTAACCTCTGTCTTGCTTAACAACGGGAACTTTGAACTTAATTGTGGTCGTACATCAAGGACTACCTGTACAGCTCCCAGAATTGCTATCCTGCATGACCAGCAGTTAAGAATGCTGGTAGTTGAGGTCCAAACTACCGTGGAAAACCCACGGTTCAAATATCATATTTTTCGGAGTATAAGATGTACTTTTTCCCTCCTAAAAGAGGGTGGAAATATTGGTGCATCTTACACACTGAATACAGCCATTTTCGGCCTCCCAAACCCCCTCCCTATTCATCCCATTTTTGCGAAAAACAACCCCATTTTTCTCAAAAACAGGGTGCGCAGAGGATTTGGGAGGCCTGCAGAGTGGTCCTGGGGGCCGGGGAGGGCAACCCCCCCCTTTTTTTTTCTTACTTACCTCTTCAAAATCTTGGTGCCTCTTAGACACCATCTTATAGTCTGAAAAATGCGGTAAATCCTTGAATTTTTGGAGAGGAGTTTTGTTTTGGAACTGTTACCCTTCACAGCAGACACGTCGTATCCTGGGGAACGCTGAAGGTTGGCTGCTACAGATAATCCTGTGTCATCTTTTTAAGGTAGAAAGCAAGTGTAGTTTTTAAGGTAGAAAGCAGTAGAAAGCTCTCCGGGCTTTACGTAACAAGATGGAGATCAAAAACCTCCGAAGCCGTCTTGTGCTGTCTTGATGATCTATTGCAGAGATCTCTAAACTTGGCCACTTGGGGACTTCAACTCCCAGAATTCATGGTGGTTCACTGGCTGGGGAATTCTGGGAGTTGAAGTCTAGAAGTCTTAAAAGTTGAATTCTGGGAGTTAAAATCCAGAAGTCTTAAGTTGCCAAATCTCAAAATTCAAAGTGAATGGAGACCCCCTGATCTATCACAATGTCTCTCAACCTCAACAACATTCAGTTGTGAGGACTTCAACTCCCAGAATTCCCCAGCCAGCTATGGGTAGAGGAAGAGGACATCCTTCGTGCTGGTCTTCTGTTACAGTCCTTGAAATACATGCTGGCTCTAGGAAGCTCATTCATTTAAAGGCACCGTTGTGTTTTCGTCTGTAGGACGAGAGGTCCCTCCACGAAAGGGAAGTCCACTGAGGAGCTGGAACTGGAGAAGATGCAACAATTACAACAGGAGGTGGCAGAACTGCGGAGGAAGAATGAGGAGTCTCTCAAAGTGGCCATTGCTGGGCCAGGTGAGATCTTGTCTTGGTGGGGTTGTGAGACCATTTCCTCTGAGAGTTAAGAGTCGTCCATTCTGGTTTAGACGAGACTTTCTAGTAGAAGAGAATATTCGTAGCTTTGTTGAATTGTTTGGTCCTTGGAGCTCTCTGAGGTTGGTTGTATTTCTTGTAGACATTTCGTTACCCAGCTAGATAATATCATCAGTTTTAGAAAAGAGAGGGATTTGTGGAGTGAAGGAGGAGAAGCAGACTGTGGTATTCTTTTGGTGGTTTTCTTACAGACGATGATGTTATGAAACTGGATATCTTCATCAGTACCATACTGGAATGGGGTTTGCAGAAAGGAGGAGTCCTCGGTGATCTCTGAGCTTGGTTGATTTCTTGTAGACATTTCATTTCCCAACATCTTTAGTGCTGGAAGGGAATGGGGTTTGCTCTCTCTTGATATACAATTCCTTCTAGCACTGATGAAGTTCCCTAGCTGGGTAATGAAATGCCAGCCAGAGAATAAGCAAGTTCAGAGAGCACCAAGGACTCCACAGTTCTCCTCCTCCTCCTTCCTTGTAGCATAATATCTACACCTAGTTACTGGTTACCAGTTCTTGGTCACATACTCCCCCCGCACTTACGATGACAAGAAGCTCTCATTCGGGAGTATAGTAAGATCCTGTTAAATTCCTCTCTACCCATACATGGATACATTCCTGATCTCTTAAGATGCCGATTAAAGTCAAGAAATCCACCACTCTCTTGACAGCGCTTAAGTTGATGGCCGATCATCAGAACACCACACAAAAGTGGATGGAGGCGTGGAGTAGCTGTTCCCCAGAAGATGTGTGTGTCGTTGTAGCACCAATGATGCTTCCTACCTTGATCATAATAGATCTGCAAGAAAACCCCCAGGGACCCTATGGTCCTATCTAACCCCACCTCCTCTTCCTCTTCTTCCTCTTCAAACCTCCCTCCCTTTAACACTGACTATGCTTCCGACCTTGGTCATGAAATGTCTGGAAGAAAACATTTCTAGAAAGAGTGCGGTGAAGACTGACAAAGATGATTAGGGGACTGTACGATGAACAGTTGCAGGAACTGGGCCTGGCTAGTCTGGTGAAAAGAAGGACCAGGGGAGACAGGAGAGCATCTTCCAATATTTGAGGGGCTGCCCCAGAGAGGAAGAAGGGGGTCAAGCTATCTTCCAAGGCACCTGAAGGCCAGACAAGAAATAATGGATGGAAACTGACCAAGGAGAGATTCAACCTGGAAATAAGGAGGAATTTCCTGACAGTGAGAACAATCAACCCATGGAAGAGAAGTTTCCTTCAGAAGTTGTAGGAGCTTCATCACTGGAGGCTTTCAAGAAGAGACTGGACTGCCATCGGTCAGAAATGGTGTAGGGTCTCCTGCTTGGGCGGGGAAGGGGGGTTGGACTAGATGACCTACAAGGTCCCTTCCAGCTCTTGTTATTCTGTTAGACCACCAAGCACCCAACAGTCCTTCCCCTCCTCTTCTTCCTCCTCAAACCTCCCTCCCTTCCAGCACTGATCTTGCACCCTACCTGGGTCATGAAACGTCTGGAAGAAAAGAGCCAAGCTCCACAGGCCACCAGGAACCTCATTTGCCTTTGAATTGCTGCCTGGCTGACTTGTCCGATCTCTTTTTTCTTCCTGGTCAGGGCTACCCGTGAAGACGAGCAGCCACGTTACCAAGACCATGGATTTCCACTTCTGTACCGACGAGCGGCACAAGCAGCACGGCGAAAGCCAGCGGGCCGCGGAATATAAGGAGGTGGATTTCATAGGCGCCCTAAGGAAACACCCACCGTCTCCGGTGAGAGCCTGCGGGCTGGGGAGGATGGGTTGGAGGGCCACTTGGTCATTGCAGAGGCGACGAAGGGCAGGAAAGCCTCAGGGTGGAAAAAAAACAGAACGAGGTAGGTTTGAGTCCTGTGCGAGGAGTTAACGCACAGTAGTTAACACTCGACTTAACGACCACGACTGAGTCCCCCAATTTACGAAAGGGAGAGAGGTTTGTTCATGGCGCTCTGCTCCATTTTGCAACCCTTTCGTGCCACAGTTGTTAACTGAATCACTGGGCGGTTTAGTCCTCAGCCTACGACCATAACTGAGCTCGAAGTTCACGTTGCTGAACGAGACATTGGTTGTCACTGCGTTTTTATATTTACCAGCAGAGCTAATATTTCTGGACTACCAGACTTACCGTAGTTATATTCCTTATCAGCACCTACAGCACCTACTACGCATGTCATTGCATTCCTTTGTACTTCTTCTAGAAACTTTCCTTTGTTCTCCAGCCAGCTAAGGTCAGGCTGGGGATTCTTTGCCAACATGTAATCTATTTTAGATAGTGAGATGTTTTTATTTTCTTACAATAAATATGAGTTTAATTAGAAGATGTTTCTTCGGTCTTATTGATCAAGGTATGCAACAGGATAAAAGCCACGATCCGACTCAAAATGAGGGCAATTACCCCACGCAAGGTAACGGGGCTGATTGCCGCTCTGACAATGGTAGCAGAGGATGGTTAATTTATGGCTTTCCCTGACTTGTTGCTTTTGATCAAAGTATGCAACAGGATAGAAGCCACGATCCAACTCAAAATGAGGGCAATTACCCCACGCAAGGTAACGGGGCTGATTGCCGCTCTGACAAGTGAGTTTTCGCTCCCTTGATGACTTTCTTCGCCACGTTTGTTAAGCGAGTCACTGGCGTTGTTTAAATGAGCAGCACGAATCTGATTTCCCCGTTGACTTTTCTTGTAAGCTTGCAAACGGCGATCTCATGACCCAGGGTCACTGTGACCGTCACAAGTGTGAAAAATGGTCCTAAGGAATTTTTTTCGGTGCCGTTGAAACTTAGGACGGTCACTAAATGAACTGTTGTAAGTCGAGGACTACCTGTAATTGAGTTCGTACCATAGTCGTTAAGTGAATCTGCCTTCCCCACTGACTTTGTCCAAAGGTCACAAAAAGGGGATCATGTGACCCGGGAACACTGCAACCGTCATAAATATGAGTCAGTCGCCAAGCATCCAAATGTTGGAGCATGGGATGGTCGTAAGTGTGGAAAGTGATCATAAATCACTTTTCTCAGTGCCGTTGTAAGTTCGAACATTTCCTAAACGAATGGTTGTTAAATTCCTTGACTTGCAACAGTTCGTTTAGTGACCGAAGTTACAACAGCGCTGAAAAAAAGTGACTTAGGACCATTTTTCACACTTACGCCCGTTGCAACGTCCCCATGGTCACGTGATTTACATTCGGATGCTTGACAAGTGACTCACCGTTGTGACGGGGTCCCGCGGTCCCCTCTTGGGACCTTCTGACGAGCAGAGTCAATGGGGAAACTAGATTCAATTAACAACCCTGTTAGTAATTCAACAATCACAGGGATTCACTTAACGACGGCAAGAAAGATTGTAAAAATGGGTCAAAATTCACTAACTGTCTCGTTTGGTCACATAAATTTTGGGGCTCAATTGTCGCGAGTCGAGGTTACCTGTGTCTCTGATGCCCCTTCCCTGTGTCAAAATAGAAAATTGTAAACAAAACCCAAAAAACTCCTGTAACATGGCACCAAATTGCCTTCGTACATTCTTAAAATAAGAGGCAGCTTTTTACGGAGTTGTCTCTTCATTCCTCCTCCACCCCCACCCCCAGCTCTCGTCCCCTGATAATTTTTCAGCCTTCACCGGAATTGCAGCCGGCTTAAATTTCACTTGCGTTGAGCTGGAAAAAGGGGGAAGATTGACAGGCCGGTCTAATCGAAACGGCCGAGCGCCAAGCTTTGATTCCGATGGAAAAATCCACTTGATCAAACAATGACGATGTAACTCCCCTTTTGCAGTCCCGGGTGTCCAAGGGACCCACAATGCCGAAGCCGTTCAACCTCTCCTGCGGGAAGAAACGCAAACTGGACGAGGCCTCCGCCCCATACGTCCCGTTGGCCCAACAGGTTGAAAACTTTCAGAAATGCACCGCTGACAGGTCCCAACTGCGGAGCCGGAAGGAGGAAGAAGGTAAGGCTAACAGGGGTCTTGTTTCTGCGGCCTCTGTCGTGGGCTGTTACGTGAGTCAGTCGGGGTCTGGGGTTCTGAATGGTTTGGGAAGGGTTTGATCTGAGCATGTTGTGGCCCGTTCACGGCCTGTGCAGCTAGTAGCTGATTCAGACAGTGAGGAGGCTGATGTGCTGGGCCAGCAGCCTGTACAGCTGGCACTTGAGTCGGACAATGAGGCTGGAGAAGATATGGTGCCCGAGGCGGGAATTCAGCCAGGGCCTTCAGAACCTCCAGAAGCTTCCATGAGTGAAGAGGAAGAAGAGGAGGAGCCTCTTCTCGATGCACGGGCACGCAGAGCTGCCAAAAGGCAGGAGTGGTTCCTCAGGAAGAGGTCTCCTCGAGAGTAAGTCTTGGGGCTAATTGGCCACTCTCTTAGCCTATTTAAGGAGGAACACCAACTGAAGCAATTTGCAGGGAACAACCTCGTTCACATACCTTCGTGTCTTGTCTTGCTTATCTTATCAGCTTCCTGCAAATTGCTTCTGGGCATTCTGCCAACCATAGTTAAGCTTTCAGTTATTATTCTTTGAATTTTAGGCGGCTGTTAATGCAATTAATTAACAGCCGTTGTTGTAAAAGACTGGTTTATTCAGTAAACTAAAGTTTGAACGGACTTTGTGTGTGCTGCGTTCTTTGGGGTCCGTTGCTGGGGCAGAACAGAGGGTTGAACCCATGCCCGGCTCAACTTCCTTCCCTTTTGGGCATGGGAGAAATGGCTGGAGTAGTTGGGTTGATTGGCAGGGCATCTTGAAACGTCTGATGGGGGAAGAATTAACTCGGGGGTGTCTCCAAACCCGGAAACTTTTAAGACTTGTGGACTTCAACTCCAGAATTCCTCAGCCAGCCACGCTTGTGCTATTCTTGATGATCTATTGCAGAGCTCTCCAAACTTGGCCACTTCTGGACTTCAATTCCCAGAATTCATGGTTGGCTGGCTGGGGAGAATTCTGGAAATTGAAGTCCAGAAGTGTTAAAGTTGCCAAGCCTTGAAGTTGAATTCTGGGAGTTGAAGTCCAGAAGTCTTTAAATTTGCTGAGTTAAGAGACCCCTGAAAGTGCTAAAGGGCCAGCTACTATCTTCGCATTGGGGAGAGGGGTGTGTTTTTCTTCCAAAGGCCAGCGGTGACTTGAGAGGACATAAAGTGATCCTCGACTTAACGACTAATTGAACCCAGACTTTTGGTCGTCAGTTATGATGGTCGTAGACCTGGTTACCATATCACTGGGAATTATTTGACAAGGGGTTTTTTTTAGTGATCGTTAAGTGAACCTATTGCCCGTTTTGGTCTGGTGGTTAAGGTGCTAGGCTAGAAAGTGGGAGAAAGTGAGTTCTAGCCCCCGCCGTAAGCATGAGAACCACCTGGGTGGCTTTGGGTCAATCCCCAGGAGACAGGGAGTTCTAGTTCTGCCTTAGGCATGAAAGCTGCCTGGGTGACTTTGGGTCAATCCCCAGGAGACAGGGAATTCTAGCATGAAAGCTGCCTGGGTGACTTTGGGTCAATCCCCAGGAGACTGGGAGTTCTAGTTCTGCCTTAGGCATGAAAGCTGCCTGGGTGATTTTGGGTCACTCACCAGGAGACAGGGAATTCTAGCATGAAAGCTGCCTGGGTGACTTTGGGTCAATCCCCAGGAGACAGGGAATTCTAGCATGAAAGCTGCCTGGGTGACTTTGGGTCAATCCCCAGGAGACAGGGAGTTCTAGTTCTGCCTTAGGCATGAAAGCTGCCTGGGTGACTTTGGGTCACTCACCAGGAGACAGGGAATTCTAGCATGAAAGCTGCCTGGGTGACTTTGGGTCAATCCCCAGGAGACTGGGAGTTCTAGTTCTGCCTTAGGCATGAAAGCTGCCTGGGTGACTTTGGGTCAATCCCCAGGAGACAGGGAATTCTAGCATGAAAGCTGCCTGGGTGACTTTGGGTCAATCCCCAGGAGACTGGGAGTTCTAGTTCTGCCTTAGGCATGAAAGCTGCCTGGGTGATTTTGGGTCACTCACCAGGAGACAGGGAATTCTAGCATGAAAGCTGCCTGGGTGACTTTGGGTCAATCCCCAGGAGACAGGGAATTCTAGCATGAAAGCTGCCTGGGTGACTTTGGGTCAATCCCCAGGAGACAGGGAGTTCTAGTTCTGCCTTAGGCATGAAAGCTGCCTGGGTGACTTTGGGTCAATCCCCAGGAGACAGGGAGTTCTAGCATGAAAGCTGCCTGGGTGACTTTGGGTCAATCCCCAGGAGACAGGGAGTTCTAGTTCTGCCTTAGGCATGAAAGCTGCCTGGGTGACTTTGGGTCACTCACCAGGAGACAGGGAGTTCTAGCATGAAAGCTGCCTGGGTGACTTTGGGTCAATCCCCAGGAGACTGGGAGTTCTAGTTCTGCCTTAGGCATGAAAGCTGCCTGGGTGACTTTGGGTCACTCACCAGGAGACAGGGAGTTCTAGCATGAAAGCTGCCTGGGTGACTTTGGGTCAATCCCCAGGAGACTGGGAGTTCTAGCATGAAAGCTGCCTGGGTGACTTTGGGTCAATCCCCAGGAGACTGGGAGTTCTAGTTCTGCCTTAGGCATGAAAGCTGCCTGGGTGACTTTGGGTCAATCCCCAGGAGACAGGGAGTTCTAGCATGAAAGCTGCCTGGGTGACTTTGGGTCAATCCCCAGGAGACAGGGAGTTCTAGTTCTGCCTTAGGCATGAAAGCTGCCTGGGTGACTTTGGGTCACTCACCAGGAGACAGGGAGTTCTAGCATGAAAGCTGCCTGGGTGACTTTGGGTCAATCCCCAGGAGACAGGGAGTTCTAGCATGAAAGCTGCCTGGGTGACTTTGGGTCAATCCCCAGGAGACTGGGAGTTCTAGTTCTGCCTTAGGCATGAAAGCTGCCTGGGTGACTTTGGGTCACTCACCAGGAGACAGGGAGTTCTAGCATGAAAGCTGCCTGGGTGACTTTGGGTCAATCCCCAGGAGACTGGGAGTTCTAGCATGAAAGCTGCCTGGGTGACTTTGGGTCAATCCCCAGGAGACTGGGAGTTCTAGTTCTGCCTTAGGCATGAAAGCTGCCTGGGTGACTTTGGGTCACTCACCAGGAGACAGGGAGTTCTAGCATGAAAGCTGCCTGGGTGACTTTGGGTCAATCCCCAGGAGACTGGGAGTTCTAGCATGAAAGCTGCCTGGGTGACTTTGGGTCAATCCCCAGGAGACTGGGAGTTCTAGTTCTGCCTTAGGCATGAAAGCTGCCTGGGTGACTTTGGGTCAATCCCCAGGAGACAGGGAGTTCTAGCATGAAAGCTGCCTGGGTGACTTTGGGTCAATCCCCAGGAGACAGGGAGTTCTAGTTCTGCCTTAGGCATGAAAGCTGCCTGGGTGACTTTGGGTCACTCACCAGGAGACAGGGAATTCTAGCATGAAAGCTGCCTGGGTGACTTTGGGTCACTCACCAGGAGACAGGGAGTTCTAGCATGAAAGCTGCCTGGGTGACTTTGGGTCAATCCCCAGGAGACTGGGAGTTCTAGTCCTGCCTGATTGCCTATTTTATCCTTCACTTGTGTCTAATTTCTGCCATCGTAAATTCAGCCCCACATTTGCGGCGCAATCGTTTTTGGGGGATAAATTGAATTCACAAATCAATCAATAAATTAGAATTAATATTCTCTCCCCCTGTATAAAACTCCGAACGTTTCGGCTTCACCCTTTCGCCTTTTCAGTGCCGATGGCCAGCCTCTGCTATTCTCTCTCGCCTTTCTTTGGCACAGGTCCAAGCAGGCCTTTAAAACCCCGATTGACCAAACCCAAAACTCCCCGCCTGGAAACCAGGAGCCGCTTGAGACCCACCACCTGCAAGAGCGCAGCTGAGCTGGAAGACGAGGAAATCGCAAAGCTCCAACAGTGAGGTTTTTTTTTTAATTATTTATTGCGTAAATTTAACTCCAGTGTGGCAAACAAAACATTCAATCAGAACACGGCTGGACGGGATCTTGGAGATCATCTAGTCCAACCCGGTGCCCAAGCAGCAGACTCTATACAATTTCAGACAAATGGCTGTCCAGTCTCTTCTTGAAGACCTCCAGGGATGAAGCATCCACAACTTCTGGAGGGAAGTAGTTCCCCTGGTTAATTGTTCTCACTGTCTGTAAATTTCTCCTTAATTCCAAGTTACTTCTCTCCTTTCCATCCATTTTTTCTTGTCCTGTCCTCTGGTGCTTTGGGAAATAAATTGACCCCCTCCTCTCTGTGGGAGCCTGAGTAGCATAGGGGAGTAATGCCTCCTACAAAGGCAGCATTTAAGATCCAGTTGCCTGCAATTACTTGTGAGTTCAATCCCAGCCAGGCTCAAGGTCGACTCAGCCTTCCATCCTTTATAAGGTGGGTAAATTGAGGACCCAGTTTGTTGGGGGCAATAAGCTGACTTTGTATCAGTATACAAAAGTATGAAGGCTGTTGCTTAACGCACTGTAAGCCTCCCTGAGTCTCCGGAGAAGGGCAACATATAAAGCAAATTTAAAAAAAAGTCTCCATTCCCTCCCCACTCCAGGAGAAGGAGGCCTGGTGGCTCAGCAGACTAAAAGCATTGTGATTAACACCAGCTGTCTGCAATTACTGTAAGTTCAAATCTCACCAGGCTCAAGGTTGACTCAACCTTCCATCCTTTCTAAGGTGGGTAAACTGAGGACCCAGTTTGTGGGGGCAATAAGATGACTTTGTATAAATATACAAAAGGATGAAGGCTATTGCTTAACGCATTGTAAGCCGCCCTGAGTCTCCGGAGAAGGGCGGCATAGAAATCAAATTAAAAAAAAAATATTGGAAGATGCTCTCCTGTCTCCCCTGGTCCTTCTCTTCACCAGACCAGCCAGGCCCAGTTCCTGCAACTGTTCATCCTATGTTTTAGCCTCCAGTCCTCTCATCATCCTGGTTGCTCTTCTCTGCACTCTTTCTAGAGTCTCAGCATCTTTTTTCTAGTGTGGTGACCAAAACTGGATGCAGTACTCTAGGTGTGGCCTTACTAAGGCTTTATAGAGTGGTATTAGCACCTCCCTTGATCTTGATTGTATCCCTCGGCTAATGCAACTCTGGATTGCATTGGCTTTTTTGGCCGCTGCCACGCACAGCTGGCTCCTGTTTAGCTGGTTGTCCACTAATCATATTATATCAATAAACTCTGGTTAAGGCTGGTTTCTAGCATAGCAGAGGCCTTCCTACATACATTTCTCAAGCTCTTGAGTTTAGAAATATAGTCAGCGTATTTTCTTCGCAGGCTAGCACAGAGCTCTTCAAACTTGGCAGCTTTAAGACTTGTGGACTTCAACTCCCAGAATTCTCCAGCCAGCGCAGTTGCCACAAAGAAGAGGGTGGGTCAGCCTGCTCTCCAAAGTTTTGCTGGCTGAGGAATTCTGGGAGTTGAAGTCCACAAGTCTTAAAGCTGCCAAGTTTGGGGACCCCTGGGCCAGCACGTTGTCAGCGTTCCAGAACAACCCAACTCCAATCAAAAACTCCGAGACAGGCATTATCTCAACATTTCCGTTTATTAGGTATACTGGCACATCTGGGAAAACCCGAATCTGAGAGTTTCGGGTTTTCTCCTTCGTAAAACCCCAAATCCAGCCCCCTGCACCCATCAGCCCATCACGTGGCCCAATCGCCATCCGTCCCAACTTGAGCCATCCCTGCAACCACTGCTCCGCCAGATGCAGGAACACCACGAAGGGAAGAATGCTATTATGTCTAACTACCATCACTCTACTAAACACCCCCTCCTGCTTTCCCAAGATGGCAGCGTGGAAGCTTCCGGTGTCCGTATGGCTTCCCAAGCTGGCACACGTCTTCTTACAATTCTGTAAAAAAACAATCGGCTCCATTTTCTACACTTTGAATAAGTTTACTCTCAGCTAATGGACTGGAGCAGGGGTGGGTTTCAGCAGATTCTGACTAGTTCTGGAGAACTGGTAGTGGAAATTTTGAGTAGTTTGTAGAACCTACAGAGCCGAGGTGGCGCAGTGGTTAGAGTGCAGTACTGCAGCTCCTTCAGCTGACTGCTAGTTCAGCAGATCAGCAGATCAAATCTCACCGGCTCAAGGTTGACTCAGCCTTCCATCCTTCTGAGGTGGGTAAAATGAGGACCCAGATTGTTGGGGGCAATATGCTATCTATCTGTCTCTCTATCTATCTATCTATCTGTCTATCCATTCATTCATTCAATTTACATGCCGCCCTTCTCTGGAGACTCAGGGCGGCTTACAATGCATTAAGCAATAGCTTTCATACTTCTGTATATTCCTGTTTCGTAGTACCTGCTTAGTAGGGCTTTTGGCCCCCCCTAAGCGGTGTTCTATTTAGTATACTGTCGATTGTTATAAGCCGCCCAGAGTCCTCGGAGTGGGCAGCATAGAAATATTAATATTAATAACAACAACAACAACCGGTAGTAAAAATTCTGACTGGCCCCGCTCCCATCTATCCTCTGCCTCCCAAGTCCCAACTGATCGGGAGGAAATGGGGATTTTGCAGTATCCTTCCCTTGCTACGCCCACCAAGCGACACCCACATAACTGGTAGTAAAAAATGTTGAAACCCACCCACTGGACTGGATCCCCATGTTTAGTTCTCTGAGCCACAGAGTATCCTGGAGAATCTCACCTGCCTGCTCCCCCCCGTCCATCCGTCCCAACAGGTACCGGTTCAAAGCTCAGGAGCTCAACCACCGCATCTTGGAGGGCGGCCCCCTCCTGCCCAAGAAGCCCCAGGTGAAAGAGCTGACCAAGCCCATCGGCTTCAACCTGGAAATCGAGAAGCGGATTCAGGAGCGAGAGACCAAAAAGGTCCAGGAAGAGGAGCACTTCGAGTTCCATTCGAGGCCCTGCCCCACCCGGATCTTGGAAGACGTGGTGGTAATTAAAATGCTTTCGAAGCCCAACCCCTGCCTTCTGCATGTCGTTGATGTCGTTTGTTGTAGAAGCTATAGGCTGTGTTTCCCCAAAAATAAGACCCACCCTGAAAACAAAAAATAACCCCGGGGGAATGGGAGTGGCCCTCTGGTCCCTTGACGCAGCGCAGATACCTTTAAGTACGAGCGCGGAGGTAGAGGTGGGTTGGAGAGACAGGTGATCTGGATGTGCTGTTCAGCTGCCTGGCTCGCGGGAGGCTTCTCTGGCGCCACTGGCAGCAGGTAGAGGCAGAGGCAAGGGGGAGAGGCGATCCCAACACGCCGCCCACTCCATCCCACTGTCTCTCAGATGGCTTGCGGCTGTGCCGCGATCACCTGTCTCTCCCCCCCTCCTCCCCCATGCCTCTGCCTCCTGTTGCTGCTGCTGCTGCTGCTGCGCGAGCCTCCCGCGAGTCAGGCAGCCACGCAGCACGTCCGTATCGCCTGTCTTCTCAACTCCCCCCACCCCACCCCGGCCTCTTCCTCCATGTGGTATTTGCACTGCGCCTAGGAGGCTGAGGCATGCCGAGAGCTTGCGGGCAAGCAGCCAGTGGGACGGAGAGGGCGGGGCCAACCGCTGTGCTCCCACTCTGGTCGGCCCCCGCACTCGCCACCTCTTGCACTGAAAAAAAAAAACAAGACCTCCCCAAAAATGGCGACCCCCAGGGGGAGAGCTTTCTCTGTGGCAGCCCCTACCCTCTGGAATGATCTTCCTCCAGAACTGAGAACAATCTCCAACCTCTGGATTTTTCATCGGGCCCTAAAAACTTATCTTTTCCAGCTTGCCAGTTTAGCCTGATCCCTGTTGAATTTTTAAAATTTTTTGAGTTTGTAGAGTTGTTGCATTTTAATATTTACTTGTTTTAATTCTCAGCCAAATTTATATGTGTTTTATAATTTTTCAACTTTTATATATTGATTTTTATTAGGCTGTTCACCGCCCTGAGCCCGTAAGGAGAAGGGCAGTATATAAATCTAATTAATAAATAAATAATAAATAAATAAATAAAAATATGCCCGAGTGCTTATTTTCAAGCCCCAAAGAAAATAAGACCAGTGGCAACTTGAAAATGCCTTAATTAGGACATCTTTCGGAAACTTCACAACCAGGTCTCATTTTTGGGGAAAACGCAGGACATTTGGGATCCCTCCGGTCACTTGACTGGACAGAACGGGGAGAGATCCTCGGAAAGCAAAGTGATCTGTTTCCAAGAAGAACAGAATATTCCTCTGTTAGAGGCTTAAATTGGGGTGGTCGGGGCTTCATTGTAGAAAGATCTGCCTGGCCCGTCTCCTTTTGTGCCAAGAGACGGTGGCTGGTCTCCGGCGAGGAATTTTATGCGCTTGGTGGGACCCTGGCTGGGTCTTCTCCACCCTGTGGCCTAACCAGCAGACTTCCGGTGGCTTCCTCCCCTTCCTCTCTTGCAGGGTGTTCCAGAGAAGAAACAGCTTCCCGTCACGGTCCCCCAATCCCCGGCATTTGCCTTGAAAAACAAAGTGAGCGCCCTGGTTAGAGAGGAAAAGAAAGAAAAGGTATCAGCTGGGCATCGGGGGTGGTTGGGCACGCCAGGGTCCTCTCCGCTGATGGTTGAGCTGCTGGTTTCTCCCTCCAGGCTGTTCTGAAACCCCGGTTGAACTTCCTGGGCTGAGGAGGTTTTATGCAGCTTCCCCGGACCGGTATTGGCACTGAAAACAGTGATTTTCACTCCCCGTCTTAACAAATCCCCCTCCTTTCTAGAACTGATGGTGTTCCCTAGTTGGGTCATGAAACGTCCGCATGAAAATAACAAAGCTCAGAGAACACCAAGGAATCCCACAGCCTTCCTTCTCCTCCTCCTCTTTCTCCTTCTCCTCCTTCCTTCCTTCCTCTCCACAAACATCAAACACCACTCCCTTCTACACTCATGATGTTATGTAGTTGGGCAATGAAATTTCTGCAGGAAAACAATCTAGCTCAGAAAGCCCCGAGGACTCTGTTGTCCTCCTCCTCCTCCTCTTCTCCTCCTGTTTTTCTTCTCCACTCTGCACCCCCCCCCCCCACTCCCTTCTGTCGCTGCTGAAGTTACCTAGTTGGATCCTGAAACATTTGTAAGAAACCCACCAAGCTCGAAGAGCACTTAAGGGCTCCACAGTCGTTGTCCTCCTCTTCCCCCTCCACTTCTCCTCCTCCTCCTCCTCCTCCTCCTCCTCCTCTCCACAAACCCCACTCCCTTCTGGAATTGATGATGTTACCTAGTTGGATCCTGAGATGTTTGCCAGAAACCCACCAAGCTGAGAGAGCACTAAGGACCATTCTCCTCTTCCCCTGATGCCCGTTGCAGCACTCCCCTGGCCCCCTGGTCAAAATCTGGGCGTTTGGCAACCGGCGGTTGGACCATCCCAGTGTCATGTGATCACCACTGGCGACTTTCCCAGCCGGCTTCCAACATCCAAAGTTGACAGGGGATGCCTGATTCAGTTAGTCACCACAAGGCCCCCCCAGCAAGAAAGATCATAAAATCGGGGGTGACTCATTGAAAATGACCTGCCTGCAAAGGAAATTCTGGTGCCGGTTTCGGTCATAAATTGAGCACCACTGGCACTGATGCCAGCCATGAACCTGGATAGGAGCCTGGATAGCTCAGCAGATTAAGCATTGCAATTAAACACCAGCTGTCTGCAATTATTGTAAGTTCGAATCCCACCAGGCTCAAGGTTGACTCAGCCTTCCATCCTTTCTAAGGTGGGTCAATTGAGGACCCAGTTTGTGGGGGCAATAAGCTGACTTTGTATAAAATATACAAAAGTATGAAGGCTATTGCTTAGCGCATTGTAAGCCACCCTGAGTCTCTGGAGAAGGGCAGCATATAAATCAAATTTTTAAAAAAAGAACCTGCCCATGCTAAGACTGGTGTCCCTTGGTCTCCCCCAACAGTGGCCTGTGATTCTCTCCCCTCTTTTTCCTTGCGAGCTGCTGATGCCGGGGTCTCTTGCAGGTGGAGGAAGTGGCCCATGTGATTAAAGCGAAGCCGATGCCCCACCCAGGCGTGCCCTTCAAACCCAAAGCCGCAGAGCCGAGGCAGGTGGAAAGCTGCCCGTTCTCTTTTGACGCCCGGGACAAGGAGCGGCTGCTTCAAAAAGAGAAAAGAATGGAAGAGCTGCAGAAGGAAGAGGTAGGTGCCAATTAAAAGGGTACTTCCTTTTTATCATTTATTCGTGAAATTTATTGGTCTTGCCATAGGGATATAATTAAAAGAAAAACAAAAATGAAAGGAATGTAAACAGAACAGAAGTAAAATAATAGAACAATAAAATCAACAATGACAAGAAGAATGCAGGAAGTCCTCGACTTCACGACCGTAATTGAGCTCAAAATCTCTGATGCAAAATGAGGAAGTTGTTGAGTTTTGCCCCATTTTAGGACCGTTCTTGCCACAGTTGTTAAGTGAATCACTCCAGTTGTTAAGTTGTTAACACGGTTATAACATGAATTGGGCTTCCCCATTGACGTTGAGTTAGACTTAGAATAACGTTCTTGTCACTTTAAATCTACAGTAATCGGCATTCATTAAAATGAAATTTCGTTGCACACAGCTCTCAAAGGGTCATCACATCCAATATATACTACATAAACAAATAAATAAATACAAAATTATGCCTATACCCACATCCATTATATGACACAGAGAAACAACAGTCTACTTCAGATGTATACATGTACATGGCAAGAGAAACGAATCTTGCTAGATTACCAGCTGGATGGCATTGGGATCAAAGCTATTACAGAATCTGGTAATCCTGCTAGAAATACCGTGAAACCCCCTCCTGGAAGGAAGCGACAGAAACACACCATAAAGAGGGTTTGTGAGGTTTCTAACAATGCTTTGAGCTTTAACCACCTAGTGCTTATAAGCAGCATCCTGATTAATAGAAAGCAAGCTTCCTATAATCTCTGCTGTCCCCATCACTCTCTGTAGGGACTTTCTATCTAAGGCACTGCTGCCACCAAACCAAACAGGGATGCAGTTTGCTAAAACGCTCCCAATCGCGCCTCTGTAAAAAGCAGCCAGGACAAGTCCTCCTTAGCCATGAAAGCCGATTGGGTGACCCTGGGCCAATCACCAGGAGACGGTGATTTCTAGTCCTGCCTTAGGCATGAAAGCTGGCTGAGCGACCTTCCGTCCGTCTCCAGGAAATGGAGAGTTCTAGTCCCACTTAAGGCACGAAAACCAACTGGGTGACTTTGAGCCAAGCCCCTCTGTCTCTCAACCCGACCCACCTCATAGGGTTATTGTTGTGGGGAAAATAGGAGGAGGAAGCTATGTTGGATATGTTCGCCACCTTGAGTTATTTGAAAAACTAATAACGGCAGGATATAAACAAATAAATTAAAAATTATTTGAGCATCAGACAAAATCAGGGGGGAAACCATTGCAGCCAAAAGGTGCTTTATCAAGAGGCAACTGGACTTCCTTGGTTTTTTTCTTTTTTAATTTGATTTATATCCTGCCCTTCTCCGGAGACTCAGGGCGGCTTACAATGCGTGAAGTAATAGCCTTCATACTTTTGTATATTTTTATACAAAGTCAGCTTATGGCCCCCACAAACTGGGTCCTCAATTTACCCACCTTAGAAAGGATGGAAGGCTGAGTCAACCTTGAGCCTGGTGAGATTCGAACTTGCAGTAATTGCAGACAGCTGGAGTTAAATTACAATGCATTAGTCTGCTGAGCTATTCCAGGCTTGAAGATGTTTCGCTTCTCATCCAAGAAGCTCCTTCAGCTCTGCCTGGATTGGAGGGGGGTGGGGGGTGGGGGGAGAATGGAAGTCTGCAAGGAGAATTAATCCTTCCATGCCCCACCATCCAGTCGGAGCTGAAAAAGCTTCCTTTGGATGAGAAACGAAACGTCTTCGAGGAAAAACCAGACAGTCCAGCTGCCTCTTGGAAAAAAAAAACAACACTTTTTGGGAACAACCGTGACTGAGAATGGATGGCTGAGAATCTCCCTAGACATTAGAGCCTTGCTTTTATGAACGTTTCTCCCGGGCTCCCCATCCACCCAACCCACGGCCCTGACACCAAGCTTGGATTCTCGCACGTTTACAGTAAGGGATGCCTCTTTTCTCTTGGGCTACAAAAGCACTCCGACTATTTGCACCCGTCGCCAAAGTCTAAAAGTGACGTTTGACACGTCAGGAAGGCCGTCTCTGACCTCTCCGGTCTGGCATTCTCGAAGGAGGCTCCTTTCCCTCCCGTCCCTGACGCCTGCGTTTCCTGTGGCTCTTTCAACACTTGTCCTGCAGAGAGGCCTTGGCTCCCGAGACGTTCCGGACGGTTTCCCGAAATGTCAGGTGATAAGGGGGGCCCCAATCTGGACGCGGAGTGCGAGTTCCATTATCAGCCGAGGTGGAGCCTGTTTTTCCTAGTGGCTTCTGTCTGGCTGCCAGAGAAATCAATTGCATTGCAAACTTTTTGTCACACTTCAGGACAAGACATGGGACAGTAGAACCTCTGGTCACGACCATAATTCGCTTCATAACTTCGGTCGCAACCCCATTTGGTTGTGACCTGAACCTAATTTTGGGATTTTTTTTTAAAATTAGATTTATATGCTGCCCTTCTCTGGAGACTCAGGGCGGCTTACAAGGCGTTAAGCACTATCCTTCCTACTTTTGTATATTTTATACAAAGTCAGTTTATTGCCTCCACAAACTGGGTCCTCAATTTACCTCCCTTAGAAAGGATGGAAGGCTGAGTCGACTTTGAGCCTGGTGGGATTTGAATTTACAGTAAATTGCAGGCAGCTGAATGTTCGTCCTTCCTTCCTTCCTTCCTTCCTTCCTTCCTTCCTTCCTTCCTTCCTTCTTTTTTTAATTTGATTTATATGCCGCCCTTCTCCGGAGACTCAGGGCGGCTTACAATGCGTTAAGCAATAGCCTTCATACTTTTGTATATTTATACAAAGTCAGCTTATTGCCCCCACAAACTGGGTCCTCATTTGACCTACCTTAGAAAGGATGGGAGGCTGAGTCAACTTTGAGCCTGGTGGGATTTGAACTTACAGTAATTGCAGGCAGCTGAATGTCCTTCCTTCCTTCCTTCCTTCCTTCCTTCCTTCCTTCCTTGCTTCCTTCCTTCCTTCCTTCCTTCCTTCCTTCCTTCCTTCCTTCCTTCCTTGCTTCCTTCCTTCCTTCCTTCCTTCCTTCTTTTTTTAATTTGCCACCCTTCTCCGGAGACTCAGGGTGGCTTATAATGCGTGAAGCACTTTTGTATATTTTACAAAGTCAGCTTATTGCCCCCACAAACTGGGTCCTCAATTGACCCACCTTAGAAAGGATGGAAGGCTGAGTCAACCTTGAGCTTCGAACTTGCAATAATTGCAGACAGCTGAATGTTAATAACAGGCTATCTAGCCTGTTGAGCTATCTGAGGTGCTTACAAAAAAAAAATGGTGCAGAAGGGGAAATCGGCCACGGGGAAACAAAATGTGATTTTTTTGGTCGGAACCCGATTTGGTCGTAGTCAGATGCATTTGTGACCAGAGGTTCTATTGTATAAGGTTGGATTAGAAGACCTCCAAGGTCCCTTCCAGCTCTCTTCTGAATTGAAAAGCACACGGCTTTGTTGCATCGTTCCCACATATCTAACATGTCCTGGGACATGCAGGCCTGGGAATCTTCAGTATCTCAGTTTAGGATGTAACCAAACCATGATTCTCTCTTCCCAGCTGCACTGGGATGAAATTAGAACATAGAACCGTGATGGCGAACCTCTGGCATGAGTACCACAGATGGCACACGGGGCCATATTGGTGGGCATGTGAACATTGCCTTAGGTCAGCTCTGGCAGAGAAAGATCATAAAATTGGGGGTGACTCATTGAAAATGACCTGCCTGCAAAGGAAATTCTGGTGCCGGTTTTGGTCATAAATTGAGCACCAGCTGTACTGGGCCTGGCACTGATGCCACCATTAACCTGGATAGGAGCCTGGATAGCTCAGCAGACTAATGCATTGTAATTAAACACCAGCTGTCTGCAATTATTGTAAGTTTGAATCTCCCCAGGCTCAAGGTTGACTCAACCTTCCATCCTTTGTAAGGGAGGTCAATTGAGGACCCGGATTGTGGGGGCAATAAGCTGACTTTGTATAAAATATACAAAAGGATGAAGGCTATTGCTTCATGCATTGTAAGCCGCCCTGAGTCTCCGGAGAAGGGCGGCATATAAATCAAATTAAAAAAGGAAGGAAGGAAGGAAAAGAACATTCAGCTGCCAGCAATTACTGTAAGTTCGAATCTCACCAGGCTCAAGGTCGACTCAGCCTTCCATCCTTTCTAAGGTAGGTCAATTGAGGACCCAGTTTGTGGGGGCAATAAGCTGACTTTGTATAAATATACAAAAGTATGAAGGCTGTTGCTTCACGCATTGTAAGCCGCCCTGAGTCTCCAGAGAAGGGCGGCATATAAATCAAATTTTAAAAACAAAAAACCAACTGTGTTACCCCTTTAAGAACTGCAATAATTCGCTTAACAAACGTAGCAAGAAAGATCATAAAGTGAAACCCAAAATTTATGTCGTTAAGTGAGAATTTTGTGAAGCAAATTTTGCCCCACTGCGCCACAGTTGTTCAGCAAATCACTGCCATTCTTAAATTAGTCACCCGGTTGTTAAGTGAATCCGGCTTCCCTCTTGACATTGCTGGTCATAAACGTGAATCAGTTGTCAATCATCCGAATGTAAGTCACATGACCCTGGGGATGCTGCCACGGTCATAAGCGTGAAAAGGGGGTCGTAACTCCCTTTTTTTCCCCAGTGCCGTTGTAACTTCGAACAGTCACTAAGTGAAGTGTTGTAAGTTGAGGATTTCCTGTAATCAGCGGCAGGGCCAAAGCTTGTAGGGGCCCCATCCTAGCAGTGCTTCAAAAGCAGCCAGACTCACCAGGTGTGTTTCCTCCTTGCAGGTACCCAAATTCAAAGCCCACCCGCTGCCTCAGTTTGACCACATCAATCTGCCCGAGAAGAAAGTCAAGAGCGCCACGAAGCCGGAACCTTTCCAACTAGCCGTCGACGCCCGCGGAGCTGTCCGGCAGGAGATGTGGCAGCAGCAGGTAAGAGGGCACGGGGGTGGGGGGTGGGATGGTGGGATCTGGTTGGGCTTGAAGGACATTTTCATCCACAAATGAGAAAACAAAAAAATCCAGAGCTTGGTGCAGCCCCCTTTCCTGGCTTTGGACGGGTGGCTCCGAAGCGGCTCTCAGAACATGGGAACGCGAGCTTCAGGTTTTCCTCTCCCGGAAGAGTTTTCCAATCCTCTTTTCCTGCTGAGGAAAAAAATGCAAGCGAGCATGTGACTGCCTGGGGTTTTTTTTCTTTTACAAGGGGAAGATGAGTACATAAGTAGGCCTGGGGTTTTTGGTGGTCCCTGAGCTCATTATCTTGCAGACATTTCGTTACCCGACTAGGTTACGTCATCAAGGTTAGAGGGAGTGGGGTTTTCTCTTTGTTTATATATGGCTTAGCACTGATGATGTTTCCTACTGCAAGGAAACCACCAACCTCAAAGAGCATCAAGGTCCCCATAGTTTTCCTCCTCCTCCTCCTCCTCCTCCTCCTCCACTCTTCCTTCTTTCTTGCACTGATGATGTTCCCTAGTTGGGTCATGAAAGATAACCAAGCTCAGAGAGCACCATCGACTTTGCAGTCTTCCTTCTCCTCCTCCTCCCTTCTAGCACTGATGATGTTCCCTAGTTGGGTCATGAAACCTCTGCAAGAAGACAACTAAGGACCCACAGTTGTCGTCCTCCTTTCTGCAAACTCCCCTTCTAGAACTGATGATGTTCCCTAGCTGGGTCATGAAACCTCTGCAAGAAAACCAACGAAGTTCAGAGACCCCCACGGACTCCAGGGTTCAACCCTGAGTCACAAACTTTCTTTTCTCTCGGTGACCAGCCTTGTGGAATGTTTGAAGTGTTGTACCCCACACATGACATCCAGTTCAGAAGCCCACCTCCCCCTGCAGGTTTATCTTGCAGTCACTAGGAAACGGTGACAGCGAAAAGTACCCCTGGCCCTGTGAGAATTGAGTTCAGGGCTTCCTCTCAAATGGCTGTCAGAATGTAGAAAGACGCTCCTCGCGAGCGTACGGCTCCAGAACAGCCCTGAAGCTTCCATGGCCTGAACCTGGCCAAGGGCGATGTGTTCAGACCCCAACCCTGATCGTTCAAAGGCCTGATTTTGTGTTCCCACATTGGTCAAATCTAGCAATTAGACTTATATACCGCTTCGTCGTGCTTTACACCCCCTCTCTAAGCGGTTTGCAGAGTCGGCCTCTTGCCCCCAACAATCTGGGCCCTCGTTTTAGCAACCTCAGAACGAAGGAAGACTTCAACCATGAGTTGGTCAGGATCGAACTGCTGGCAGTGGGCAGAGTTAACCTGCAATACGGCACTCTAACCATTGCGCGACATGGCTAGGCGTCACTGAAAGAGGGAGAACAGCTGGCCTAGAGAGCTTCTGGGACTGAAGGTGGACTTGATACGCTTCCTAGGCTGAAGCCTTTGTTGCTAAATCCTTCTGCCTTGTTTCTGCTTTGGAAACAGGATCATAAATGTAAAATCAGCTTCAGTGTCAGCCTTGAGGAAGGTCTTTTTTTTTTTTTTTTTTTTTGAGGAAGGGGCATTTTTTACCCACCTCGGAAGGACAGAAGGCTAAGTTGACCTTGATCCTGGTGAGATTCGATCTACCAAATTGCTGGTAGCCAGTGATCAGCAGAAGTAGCCTGCAGCACTGCACTCTAACCACTGCGCCACCGCGACTCAAATCTAGCTATCTTTTGGCTTAATGTTGCCTCTCCTTACTACCGGTTAAATAAATAAGCCCTTTGCCGGTTCAGCAGAGAACAGAAGTTACTGTCTAAATGTGCTGGGATCTCTAGAGATCCATTGGCCGCTCCTGCAGGTGGTCCTCGACTTACAACCAACCGTAATGGAGCCTCTTCGTTACAGGTGGCCCTCGGCTTACGATCATAATGGAGGCCAACATTTCTATGGTTAAGTGAGACATTTTTTTTTAAACCCAATTTTGTCACTTTCCTTGCCCCCCCAGTCGTTAAAGTGAATCACTGCAGTTGATAAAAGAGTAGCTGGTCGTTAAGTGAATCTGGCCTCCCCGTTGACTTTGCTCACCTGAAGTTCGCAAAAGGGGATGCCATGACCCCGGGAGACTGCGGCTGTCGTAAGGTTGAACCCATTCCCAAGCATCTGAATTTTGATCACGTGATGCTGCAAAGGTCGTAACTATGAAACACTTTTTCAGGGCTGTCGTAACTTTGAAACGGTCACTAAAAGAACTGTTGTAAGTCGAGGGCCTCCTGTACAGTCATAGCAATAGCCCTTAGACTTATATACCGCTCCCCGGTGCTTTACAGCCCTCTCTAAGCGGTTTACAAAGTCAGCATATTTCTCCCCAACAATCTGGGTCTTTTATTTATTTATTTGTTTGTTTGTTTGTTTGTTTGTTTGACTTATATACTGCCCTTCTCCTTACGGACTCAGGGCGGTGGACAGCCGAGTAAAAAAACAATACATAAAAGTTAAAATATTATAAAACAAATATAAATTTGGCTGAAAATTAAAAACAAATAGATATTAAAATACATCAATTTTACCGACCTCTGAAGGATGGAAGGCTGAATCGACCTTGAGCCGGTCAGTCAGGATTGAACTGCTGGCAGTGGGCAGAGTTAGTCTGCAAAACTACATTCTAACTTCTGGGAGGGAGGGAGGGAGGGAGGGAAGGAAGGAAGGAAGGAATAGCACTTAAGAATTATATACTGCCTCATAGTACTTTTACAGCCCTCTCTAAGCAGTTTACAGAGTCAGTTTCTTGCCCCCAACAATCTGGGTTCTCATTTTACCCACCTCGGAAGGAAGGAAAGCTGAGTCAACCTTAAGATGGTCAGGATCGAACTATTGGCAGTGGGCAGTGTTAGCCTGCAATACTGCATTCTAAGGAAGGGAGGGAGGGAGGAAGGAGAGGGAGGTTGGATGGGAGGGAGGGAGGGAGGGAGGGAGGGAGGGAGGGAGGGAGGGAGGGAGGGGAAGGAGGTTGGATGGGTGGATGGATGGGTGGAAGGAAGGAAGGAAGTAGAGGGAGGTTGGATGGAATGAAGGAAGGAAATAAGGAAGGAAGGAAGGAAGGAAGGAAGGAAGGAAGGAAAGAAGAGCAATAGCACTTAGACTTATATACCGCTTCATAGTGCTTTTACAGCCCTCTCTAAGCAGTTTACAGAGTCAGCTTCTCGCCCCCAACAATCTAGGTCCTCATTTTACCCACCTCGGAAGGAAGGAAAGCTGAGTCAACTTTAAGCTGGTCAGGATCGAACTGTTGGCAGTGGGCAGTGTTAGCCTGCAATACTGCATTCGAAGGAGGGAGGGGAGGGAAAGGGAGGAAGGAAGGAAGGAAGGAAGGAAGGAAGGAAGGAATAAATAGCCCTTACATACCGCTCCCCAGTGCTTTACGGCCCTCTCTAAGCGCTTTACAGAGTCAGGATAATTGCCCCCAACAATCCGGGTCCTCATTTTACCCACCTCGGAAGGACGGAAGGCTGAGTCAACCTCGAGCCTGGTGAGATTCGAACTGCCAAACTGCAGGCTGTCACCAGAAGTAGGCTGCAATACTAAATTCTAACCACGGCGCCACCGTGGCTCCTAAATTGTGCCGGTCACAAAACAGGTTGTTACATCACCAAGCCAATATGACTTTTTTTCCCTTTTTTGCAGAGGCCATTAAGCATAGCATCAGGGTCGTTCGTTCAATCATTTGGGCCATTAAATGAATCCACAGGTTGTTAAGTGACTCCATTGTTCACTTTGCCAAAATCTGGAAGCAAACACCATTTTTTCCCCCTGGCTAAATTGTGCTAACGTTGTGGTTGTGTGGCTGCGGGACATTGCAAATAAACTGCAAATGAGGGTCAGATAACCGCAAGAGAGGGGCTTCCGAAACATCCAAATGGGATCCTAACTACCTTTTGAGGAGGGGGTCTGCTGTAATTTTGAGCAGTCGCCAAGCAACCGAGGACTTCCGACCACTTTTCACATTGACAATGTCCTCAGGTGATCAAAACTCGGAGGCTTGGCAACTCTCTCGCTCGGCGGCCACAATTTGGGGCTCCCTTGTGGTCATAAATCAAGGACTGCCTGAATTGTTCTTTCGTTGGGTGTCTCCTTTAAACCTTTTCCCCCCCCATCACTCTCCGCAGCTGAAGGAGGAGATGAGGCGCCAGAAAGAAGCCACCGTCTTCAAAGCACAACCCAGCCAGGTGTTGTACCAGGAACCTTTCCTTCCCAAGAAGGACAGCAAGCTGGTTTCAGGTGAGGCGTCTTCAGGTGTGGCCCACCTTATACGGCCTGAAGATTTTTCAAGGTTAACATTTAGAATGGAATGGAATGGAAGGGAACAGAACAACAGAACAGAACAGAACAGAACAGAACATGGAATGGAATGGAATGGAATGGAATGGAATGGAATGGAATGGAATAGAATAGAATAGAATAGAATAGAATAGAATAGAATAGAATAGAATAGAATAGAATAGAATAGAATAGAATAGAATAGAAAATATGGAATGGAATGGAATAGAATAGAATAGAATAGAATAGAATAGAATAGAATAGAATAGAATAGAATAGAATAGAATAGAATAGAATAGAATAGAATAGAATAGAATATATAATGTGGAATGGAATGAAATGGAATCAGAATAGAATGGAATGGAATGGAATGTGGAATATAATATATAATGAGGAATGGAATGAAATGAAATGGAATCAGAATAGAATAGAATAGAATAGAATAGAATAGAATAGAATAGAATAGAATAGAATAGAATAGAATAGAATAGAATAGAATAGAATAGAATTCTTTATTGGCCAAGTGTGACTGGACACACGAGGAATTTGTCTTTGGTGCACACGCTCCCAGTGTACATAAAAATACTTTCATCAAGAATCATAAGATACAACGCTTAATGATAGTCATAGGATACTAAATAAGCAATCAAGTCATACTAGGAAACTAAATAAAACAATATAAATCGTAAAGATACAGGCAAGAAGGTCATAGTCAAAAGTGGGAGGAGATAGGAAATAGGAAGAATGAGAAAAATAATAGTACTACAGTCTTAATAAATAGTTCGACAGTGTTGTGGGTATTAGTTGTTTACAGAGGGATGGCATTTAGGGAACAACTGTCCTTGTGTCTAGTTGTTCTGGTGTGCAGTGCTCTATAGCAGTGATGACTAACCTTTTTGCCGTCAGATGCCAAAAGCGGGGCTCGCATGGGGGCTCGCGGGTGCGTGTGCCCACATCCATAATTCAATGCGCCCCACCCTCCCGCGTATGCCCATGTGACACCCCCCCCCACTTCCCCCTGCTTTTGGCATGTGATGGCACGGTGGGCCCGATAAGCCCGTTTCCCCCCCTCCCCAGGCTCCAGAGGCTTTCTAGGTTCGCCATCACGCCCCTATAGTGTTGTTTTGAGAGTAGAAGTTGAAACCATTTATGTCCAGGATGTTTTATTATGTTTTATTTTTATTGAGTTATAAAATATTGTAACATACAGAAAGTCAATAGGAAAAGGGTGGGGAGGAAAAGGGGGAAGAGAAGTGAGGGAGGATAAGAAAAAAGAAACATTGGCTTCTGACTCTGTTGCAGTAAACGAAATCACAACTTTTTGCTTTTTCGTAATCATATGAACCAGCCGTTTCTGTAAAGAGCTATCAATCTACTCGGTAAAACCCAAAATCAAGCTTTCATTCTTTTCCACTTCAAGCACCAAGTGGAAACAAATGTACTTTTATATTCTTTTCTTTCATCAAAGGAGTCCATTTTGCCATTTCAGCCCACTCCATCAGCTTCTGCAGCCACTCGTCCGTGGTAGGAATCGAAGTTTCCTTCCACTTTGGGGCATGCAACAGCCTTGCTGCCGTCAACATATAAAATAACGAAGTTCCAATTTTTTTCTCCAGTTTTTTTTTCATCCAGCCCAAAAGGAAGAGTTCTGGTTTCATTTTTATCTCCATTTTCAAAATTTTCTGTATTAAAATATGAATCATACTCCAAATCGCATGTCCACCCTAGATGATAAAAAGTTCTTTACTTTTACACTTCCAACATTCATTTGACGTACCTTTATACATCTTAGATAACTTATTTGGTGTTAAGGTTTTGAAGATGCGTGCCACAGGTGGGAAGGCCATTTTCACTCCTAGAAAGCCTCTGGAGCCTGGGGAGGGCGAAAAATGGGCCTACCGAGGCCACTGGGTCATTACGTGCCAAAAACAGGGGGAGCACGGGGGAGGTTGCACATGCATACACAGGGGTGGGGGGTGGGGCGCATTGAATTGTGGATGTGGGCACGCACGCGTGACACCCCCCCCTCCCCCCGCACTCTCCCCACTTTTGGCACGCAACGGCAAAAGGTTAGCCATCACTGATCTAGGTAGTCCCAAACTTACATCGTTTACTGATGGCGTCTCGAGTTCGCGCACTCACTGTTTTGCAACCTTCCGGGGCGGCTTATGACTTCATACTTATGACCGTCGCTGTGTCCCAAGGTCACATGATGCCCCATTTGCGGCCTGCCGAACACGCCAAGTCAAGGGGGAAGCCAGATTCCACTTAACAACCAGGTGGCTGGCTTATCAACTGCAGCGATTCACTTAAGAACGGAGGCAAGAGAGGTCGTAAAACGGGGCAAAACTCGAATGCCTCACTTAACAACAGAAATTGGGGGCTCAATTGTGGTCGTGAGTTCTATTTACGGCAGTCGTGGTGTCCTGAGTCCATGTGATCACCGTTTGCGACCTTCCCACTGGCTTCTGACAAGCATGGCTGCCTGGGAAATTCTGGGAGATGAAGGCCCACAGGTCTTAAAGGCTGAGAAACATTGCACAGGGCAGGGGTTGTGTGCCACTCAGGTAGTTCTCGACTTACAACAGTTCATTTAGTGACCACTCAGAGTTACAGCGGCCCTGGAAAAAAAAGTGACATGGCAATTTTTCCCACTTATGACCGTTGCAACATCCCCACAGTCACATGATTAAAATTTAGATTTTTGGCAACTGATTCACGTTTATGACGGTTGCAACGTCCTGGGGTCAAGTGATCCCCCCCTTTTTGCGACCTTTCTGCAAGCCAAGTCGATGGGGGAGGCCCGATTCGCTTAACGACCCTGTGACTAACTTAACCACGGCAGTGATTCACTTAACGACGTTGGTAAAAAAGGTTTGTAAAAGGGGGCCAAATTCACTCTGCAAACGTTTGGCTCAGCAACAGACATTTGGAGCTCCATTGTGGTTGTAAATCAAGGACTGCCTGTAAGCTTAGAGCTGTGGGCCACGGCCCACTACCAGGCCGTGACCAATTGGCCACTGGGCCTCATGACTGGCTGGCCAGTGTGTGCACATATATGTATCCACACACCCCACACTCATGCAATCGTCTCCATGCAGGTGCTACCCTTGCCACCCCATTTGCATCACGCATGCACTCGCGGCCCCATGCCCATATGTGCGCAAAGGCCCCTTCTCCCTCCCTCCAGGCTGCCAACCCAGAAAGTTTGGGGAACTCTGGCTTACAGGGCAGTTTCCAAGTTGACCGGGGAGTCAAGGATTCCAAGTAATACATCCATTTAAATAAATAAATAAATTTAAATTTAAATTAAATTCGATCCAAAGAAAGAAAGAAAGAAAGAAAGAAAGAAAGAAAGAAAGAAAGAAAGAAAGAAAGAAAGAAAGAAAGAAAGAATACATCCAGTTCAAAGACTCAGGTTCCTCAAAGAGCAATTTATTAGGATATATCCTATAATGGCACAAAGCTGGTGAAAACCGACTCTGAAAGTTCCCACGGTTTTCACCTTATTAAAAGTGGAAGTTTCTGACTTTCCCAAACCAATCAGTCACACGGTCCAATCAGCATACAGTCCGGTTGCTAAGTGACCTCAGTCTCCTCCTCCTGAACACCTGCACGAACGTCTTTGGTTCCCAAGGGAAAGCCCTCTTTACTTTGGCTACAGCACCCCAGCTATCTCTACGCCCCCCCCCCCCCCTCCCTATCCCCAGCTCTGGTGTGTGTCAGCACTGAAGCAGAGAAAGAAAAGCTTCAGCGTTGATGGGTTTTCTCGACCCGGCATCTCTCCTTTTTGGTTCTGTAGCGCCCGATCACTTTGAGCTGGCCACCGAGCGACGGGCCAGGGAACGTCAGGAGTTTGAGAAGAGGCTAGCCGAGCTGGAGGCGGAGAAGGCCCGGCTGCAAGAGGCCACCCGGCGGGTGGAGGAGGAACGGGCAAAGGAAGAGATGGCCAAGCTTCGTGAAGATCTGGTAAGGGCCCCTCTGCTTTGTAAGGGAAGGACGACGGGACCCTTTCACTCCCAAATCTTCGGTTTTGCCCCTTGGAGGCAGCGCTCACAATCCTGTTCTTGGCTGACCAACTCCAAATAGAAAGAGGATTTATTTTTCCACCGTTTCCCCAATTACGAAGTCCCCGACTTACAACAATTTGTTTAGTGACCGAAGCATTGAAAAAAGGGACTTGGGACCGTTTTGCATACTTAAAAGCAATGCAGTGTCCCCGGGATCCGCAATCAAAATTCAGATGCTCGGCAAGTGGCTCATATTTATGGCGGTCGCAGCGTCCCGGGGCCACATGATCCCCTTTCACAGAGAAGCAAAAGTCAATGGGGGGGAAGCTGGATTCACTTAACGACTGTCTTATTAACTTAACAGCTGCGGCCGGAAAGGTCGTAAAATGAGGAAAAACTCATTGAACGATTTGTCTTGCTTAGCAACAGAAATTTTAGTCCCCCGGTTGTTAAGCGAATCTGGTCCATAACCTCCAGGTTCTGGACCAGTACTGGGCTGTGACCTCCGGGCTGTGCAAGCAACAGGCCAGTGACTGATGCGTCATCTGTGCATGCGCAGAATCTCGATTGCGCACAAGACCATTCTCCCTTATCCTGCCCCCTTATCCTGTGGAAGACCATTTTTCTTCCGAAACTGGTCCCTGGTGCCCGAAATGTTGGGGACCGCTGGTTTATAGCATGCTAGCTGGGGAATTCTGGGAGTTGAAGTCCACCCGTCTTAAACATTGGCCAAGGCTGAGAAACACCGCTTTGAATTTGTGGGTCAAGGTTCCAAGTAATACATCGAGGCAGGCGAATTCCTCAAAGAACATTTTATTGGGACCTATCAAATTGGCATACCCCTGGTGAAAAACCGGCTCTAGGTTCCCGCTGGTTTTACACCCAATTGAAAGTAAAACGTTTTCACTCCCACTCCCCCCACCAGAGTCTCCAGTCACGTGGTCCAATCAGCATATTCATTTTTAATGTGTGCCAATGTGTTGACAGTAAAAAAATGACAGTATCAATGACGAATGTCATTGTCTCGTCCTTCTCCTTCTCCTTGGTCTGTGTCTGTGTCTGTGTCTTTGTCTTTATTCTTGTTTTGACTTGGTCTTTGCCTTGTTCTTGGACTTGGACTTGTCTTTCTTTTTATCTTTGTCTTTATTCTTGTTTTGTCTTGGTCTTGTCCTTCTCCTTCTCCTTGGTCTTTTTCTGTTTCTTTATTCTTGTTTTGGCTTTGTCTTGTCCTTGTCCTTCGTCTTGGTTTCGGACTTGGTCTGTGTCTTGGTCTTTATTCTTGTTTTGACTTGGTCTTTGTCTTGGACTTGGACTTGTCTTTCTTTTTATCTTTGTCTTTATTCTTGTTTTGATTTGGTCTTCTCCTTCTCCTTCTCCTTGGTCTTTTTCTGTTTCTTTATTCTTGTTTTGGCTTTGTCTTGTCCTTGTCCTTCGTCTTGGTTTCGGACTTGGTCTTTGTCTTTGTCTTTGTCTTTATTCTTGTTTTGACTTGGTCTTGGTCTTGGACTTGGTCTTGGTTTTTGTTTTGGTCTTTGTCTTTGTCTTTATTCTTGTTTTGACTTGGACTTGGACTTGGTCTTGTCTTGGTCTTTGTCTTTATTCTTGTTTTGACTTGGTCTTGGTCTTGGTCTTGGCTTTGGTCTTGGACTTGGTCTTTGTCTTTGTCTTTGTCTTTGTCTTTGTCTTTATTCTTGTTTTGACTTGGTCTTAGACTTGGACTTGGACTTGGTCTTTGTCTTTATTCTTGTTTTGACTTGGTCTTGGACTTGGACTTGGACTTGGTCTTGGTTTTTGTCTTGGTCTTTGTCTTTATTCTTGTTTTGACTTGGTCTTGGTCTTGGACTTGGACTTGGTTTTTGTCTTTGTCTTTGTCTTTGTCTTTATTCTTGTTTTGACTTTGTTCTTGTCTTGTTTTTGTCTTTATCCTTATTCTTGTCCTTGTCTTTATATTTGTTTTGTCTTTGTCTTTGTTCTTGTCTGGTCTTTGTCTCCAGCCAGCCTCTCTTTCGGGAGCAGGCAAGGCTGCCCTTGTGACATCACACTCACCCCAGTTTCCCTTCTCTCTCCTTCTCCCCCAGGTGCACAAGGCCAACCCCATCCGCAAATACGCCAGCGTGGAAATCAAAGCCAGCGACCACCCACTGACCATGCCCCGGTCTCCCAATTTCTCCGACAGGTTTCAGCGTTGAGTCCCGAGGCCTGCCTGATTGCAAAAGCCCCACAGGGGCGATGGGGCGATGGGAGGGGGGGAGGTAGGCGTCCTCCTTGACTTCGAAATTTTATCCCACTTCATTCACACACCGAAATGTTTCTTCAGACTGTGACTCGTGGGCCTTGAGACTCGTCCACCCCCTCCCCCAGTTCTCCCCTCCAAAAAGGCACCCCAGTTTTATCATTTTATCATACTTTTGGATGAGCCTTTGTATTTATCTGCATTAAATAAAAAAAAATATAGATGAGGGAAATGGGAGACTGGAAAGATTTCTTTCGGCCATTGTGGGGGCTGTTATATTCTTCTGTCCTCCTGGGGGGCATACCCCATGCCCCCCTCCTCACCTACCCTCTCGGCTGCGGATTACCAAGTCAAGGATTGTTTTGTGAGTCCTGGAAGTGTGTGTGTGTGTGTGTGTGTGAGTGTGTGTTTGCATTGCTGATTAGGGCCCGTGTTTTAAATAACCCTCTGCAGCACAGGTAGTCCTCGACTTAACAATAGCTCGTTTAGTGACCGTTCAAAGTCACAACATCACTGTAAACAGTGACTTATGGCCGTTTTTTCACGCTTACGGACATTGGGGCATTCCTCGTGCTCACGTCATCCAAATTCAGCCACTTGGCAACTGGCTCGTATTTATGACGGCTGCCGTGTTCCCTCGGTCACGTGATCCCCTTTTTCCGATCACCGGGCGAAGTCAAGGGACAAATGACATTCACTTAACAACTGTATCAACTGGAGGAATTGACTTAACCGCGGTGGCAGGAACGGTCGTAAAACGGGGCAAAACTGGCTTAAGAAATTTTAAGAAACTTAAGAAACATAAACGCCGGGCTCGGTTGTTGGTCTTAAGTCGAGGACCGTCTGTATTGTGAAGTCGGTACGGGTTCTGACTACAGTAGGTGCTTTCTGTCTCTCTCTCTGGAGGGTGGGGAATGAGCTTGAGGGAGGGGGACTGATTCTAGAAGCCTCATTTTGAGGGTGGAAGGGGGAATCTGCAGCAGAGCTCTGCCTGTGCCAGTTGGGACAAACTTTTAATTTCTTACCAAAAGAATAAAACTCTTCGCAGTTGAACTGTGGGCTCCTTGGTGCTCTCTGAGGTTGGCAGTTTTCTTGCAGATGTTTCATGACCCATCGAGGTCACTCATGCCCTGGTCACTTCTCGCCTGGACTACTGCAATGCTCTCTACATGGGGCTCCCCTTGAGGACCACCCGGAGGCTCCAACTGGTCCAGAATGCGGCCGCGCGGGTGATTGTGGGGGCGACTTGGCGCTCCCATGTGACACCCCTCCTGCGCGAGCTGCACTGGCTCCCGGTGGTCTTCCGGGTGCACTTCAAGGTCTTGGTTCTCATCTTTAAAGCGCTCCATGGCTTAGGACCAGGGTACTTGCGGGACCACCTTCTGCCGCCAATAGCCTCCCACCGGCCAATACGCTCTCATAGAGAGGGCCTCCTCAGGGTGCCGTCGGTCAGGCAATGTCGACTGGCGGCCCCCAGTAGGAGAGCCTTCTCTGTGGGGGCTCCCGCCCTCTGGAACGAGTTACCCCCGGGGATTCGATTAATCCCAGACCTCCGCACTTTCCGCAAGGCATTAAAGACTTTTCTATTCCAGCAAGCCGGGCTGGCTTAACGTAGATTTTAAGGGGTTAACTTTAGTGAGGGGTTTTAAATTTGAGGGAAGCCAAAATTAATTTAATCAGGTTTTACGTTATTTTAATTTTCATATTTCATGTATTTTAATTTTTGGCTGTTCACTGCCCTGAGTCCGTCAGGAGAAGGGCGGTATATAAATTTAAGAAATGAAATGAACGTCGTCATGCTAGAAGGTAGTGAGGTCTGTGGAGAAGAGGATGAAGAAAAGAAGAGGAGGGAGGAAGAGTACAATGGGGTCCTTGGTGCTCTCTGAGCTTGGTGTTTTTCTTGAAGACGTTTGATGACCCAACTAGGTAACATCATTAGTGCTAGAAGGAAGGACAATTTGTAGGGAGGAGGAGGAAGACATCTGTGGGCTCCTTGGTGCTCTCTGAGCTTGGCTGTTTTCTTGCAGATGTTTCCTGACCCATCTAGATAGCATCATCAGTGCTAGAAAGGAGTGGGGATTGTGGAGTGTAGGAGGAGGGAGAGAGGAGGAGGAGGACTGTGGAGTTTTTGGTGCTCTCTGAGCTTGCAGACGTTTAATGACCCAACTAGGGATCATCATCAGTACTAGAAGGGAGTGGAGTTTGAGGAGGAGGAAGGCAAGAGAGGAAAGAGCGGAGGGGAGGAGGAGGAAGAGAACTGTGGGGAGCCCATCTTGGGAACGTCATCATGACCCATCTAGGGAACGTCATCAGTGTTAGAAGGGAGTGGAGCCTGGAGAAGAGAAGAGAAGAGGAGGGAGGAAGACTACTGTGCTTTGATTTTCTTGCAAACCTCTCATGACCCATCTAGGGCACACATCAGTGTTAAAAGAGAGTGGGGTTTGTGGAGTGGAAGAGGAGGAAGAATACCGTGGGGTCCTTGGTGAACTCTATGCTCAGTGGTTTTCATAACCCAACTAGGGAACTGTCACCCCTGGAGCCATTCCCCCCCCCCAGCACTTCAGGGGCTGCCACAGCGAAGGAAGTCGAGCTGTGGGAACGGGAGGTGGGGGGGAAGGAAGAGATAGCACGGGTGGGGTGGGGTGGGGTGGATTGCAGCCATAATAAAATCCTTCCTCCTGAGAACCAAGAGTTTTCCCACCAGGTGCAAGGAGGTGGGGGGGGGTCTGAGACGGAGTGACCCGTGGACTGTGTGACCCGTTGGGGCCATGGGATGGACTGCCTGGGCAGGGGAGGGAAAACCTTCCTCAGGGCAAAATCCGAGGGGAGAGCTCAGAGTCGGCTTTCCCCAGATGTGCCCCTATGACCTGCCTAATAAATCGATATTCTTTGAGGAGTTTGCCTGCCTTGGAGTTTTGATTCTGTTGGGCTCATTACTTTCAACTCTGGCATAAATGTCACCAGTACTACAAGGAAAGGGGCTTGCAGAGAGGGGAGGAGGAAGAGGAGGAGGACTTGGTGCCCCCTGAGTTTTGTTTTTTTTAATTTGATTGATATGCCGCCCTTCTCCGGAGACTCAGGGCGGCTTACAATGCGTTAAGCAATAGCCTTCCTACTTTTGTATATTTATACAAAGTCAGCTTATTGCCCCCACAAACTGGGTCCTCATTTTACCTACCTTAGAAAGGATGGAAGGCTGAGTCAACCTTGAGCCTGGTGAGATTCGAATTTACAGTAATTGCTGGCAGCTGAATATTCTTTCTTTCTTTCTTTCTTTCTTTCTTTCTTTCTTTCTTTCTTTCTTTCTTTCCTTCCTTCCTTCCTTCCTTCCTTCCTTCTTTCTTTCTTTCTTTCTTTCTTTCTTTCTTTCTTTCTTTCTTTCTTTCTTTCTTTCTTTGGATTTATGTGCCGCCCTTCTCCGGAGACTCAGGGCGGCTTATAATGCGCTAAGCAATAGCCTTCATACTTTTGCATATTTATACAAAGTCAGCTTATTGCCCCCACAAATTGGGTCCTCAATTTACCTGCCTTAGAAAGGATGAGTCAACCTTGAGCCTGGGGAGATTCGAACTTACAGTCATTGCAGACAGCTGGAGTTAAATTACAATGCATTAGTCTGCTGAGCTATCCAGGCCCAGGTTTTGTTTTCTTGCAGACGTTTTGTGACCCAACTAGGGAACATCATCAGTGCTAGAAGGGAGTGTAGTTGGAGAAGGAAGACTCTGGAGTCTTCGGTGCTGTCTGAAGTTGGTGGTTTTTTTGCAGACATCTCAGGACCCACCTAGGTAACATCATCAATGCAAACTCCCCTTCCTCCTAGCACTGATGGCGTTTCCTCCGTCGGTCCACAAAACGTCTGCCAGAAACCAGCCGAGCTCGGAGACCACCGAGGACCCCACGGTTCAAAGCCGAACTACAAGGGGCCCAGGGGTGGGTTCTAATTTTTTTTTTTTTACTACTGGTTCTGTGGGTGTGGCTTATTTTGTGGGTGTGGCTTGGTGGGGGGTAATGTGACTGGGTGGGCATGGCCACCTTTTTTTTTTAACTTTTAAAAGCATTTTTTCTACAACCTTAAGAAGTTGCAGAAAAAAGAGGTTGCAGGGAAAAAAATGCTTTTAAAAACCTGTGACGATCAGGCAACTCAGCTGGGATCCCCAGAGGCTTTTAAAGGCATTTTTTTCTGCAACCTCTTTTTTTCTGCAATTTCTTAAGGTTGTAGAAAAATTGCTTTTAAAAGCCTCTTGACGATCCCAGCTGAGCCGCACGATCATCAGAGGCTTTTTTTTTTTTTTTTAATTTTCGGTCGAAGAGATTGTAGCCCCTGATGAAGTGGGCGGGGTAAGCGAGCAGCAACCAGGCCAGGGACCGGTTCAGGGACGTGGCCATCCAATGTTATTACCGGTTCTCCGAATTACTACAAATGTTTATTTCTTCTTCCGATTTACAACCATTCATCCAGTCACTGTTCGGAGTTATAGCCCCTATGACCAGTACTCAAGACTCACCAGCAACCATTTGCAGCGTCCCCAGAGAAGGGCTGCAAAAACACATCGAAGCGGTATATAAATCTGCTATAAGTCTTAAGTGCCGTTTTCACACTTAACGACCGTTGCAGCCTCCTGTGGTCATGCTTGGCAACTGGCTCCTATTTACGACGGTTGCAGTGTCCCGTCTGTGTGTGTGTCACAGGATTCGACCTTTTGACAAGCAAAATCAATTTCGACAAGCAAAACCAAGGCTCTTGGCGCCACCAAGGCACCAAGAGCCTTGGTGGCGCAGCAGACTAAAGTGCTGTTAAGTAGCACCAGCTGCCTCCAATTACTGCGAGTTTGAATCTCACCAGGCTCAAGGTTGACTCAGCCTTCCATCCTTCCGAGGTAGTTAAAATGAGGACCCGGATTGTGGGGGCAATAAGTTGAGTTTGTATAAAAAAAGAACACCGCTTGGGGGGGCCAAAAGCCCTACTAAGCAGGTATATACAAAAGTATGAAGGCTATTGCTTAACGCATTGTAAGCCGCCCTGAGTCTCCGGAGAAGGGCAGCATATAAATCGAACCAATAAATAAATAAATAATAAATAAAATCCACAGGGAAGTCTGATTCACTTAACAACCATTTTTCTAACTTAAACCACGGCCGCACTTCACTTAACATCTGTGGCCAGAAAGATGTTGCAAACATGGGGGAAAAAACTCACTTAACTGTCTCGCTTAGGAAATTTGGGGCTCCATCATGGTCATAAGTCGAGGACTAACTTTGATCAGTTGTCTACTAAGCCCAGTCAGCTGGCTGGCTGGGGAATTCTGGGAGTTGAAGTCCACCGATTAAATTTAGAGTTGCAAGGTTGAGAAATATTAAGACTCCTGCCCTTCTATAAATATCTTTCACACTCCTGTTTTCTTTTTATATACGTGCCACCGAGCTTCTCCCTTCGATTCCCATCAAGCGCCCCTCCCTTTTTTTCTGCACGCCCATGGCTTTCTTCAAAGACCCTCATTATGGAGGGGGTGAGGGGCTTGAACCCCATTTCCCCCCATCCTAGACCCAGCTTCCAAGCACTGCTGTTGACAAGAAAGTTTGCATGCCAGCCTCTCGACTCTTCCCCGTCACTGATACGAGCTGTTTTTTTTCCTGCCCCCTTGGCATCGCCCGGGCTCCACATGACCGACGCCAGGTGCCAAAAACACTGGGTGTTGTGTTCATTGCAGGGAAAGGAAGAAAAAAAACAACCCACCAAGCTGGACCCCAGACGCTCTAGCCAAGCAATGTGCTGGCACAAGGAGCCTGTGGCTTTTTTTAAAGCAGCTGGCATGGTTGGTCCCCGGCAGAGTTGCTGACTTGTTGTTACACCTCCTCGGATCTTCAAATCTGGCTGTGGGGAAGACCCCCCCGACCCACCGATGGCAGACGGACAGACGCATCTGCCTCTCCTGTCCCGGCAAGGTGTGACGTGCTTCACCAGGCAGCGGCAGCCGGGATCGCAGGTAAGGGGCCCTTGCGAATCTCCTGTTTTGCAATTGTCACCCAGCCGCCTGGCATCAAGCTGGTAGCGGGGCTCGATTTAGCCCGGAGATCGGGTTTCCCCCAGGAAGGGAGGGATGAGGAGGGGGCTGCCCAACCGGCTTTCTCAACCCCTTGGAAAGAACAGAAAAAGGTTATAGGGTGTCCTGCTCCGGTTGTGACGGCAACGTTGCCAAGGGAACTGGCATGCTTGATTCAGTGCCAGCTGTCCCAGGACAGGCTGCAGGATCCGACCGGATTGAATTGCCTTGCTTGCAAAAGTCTTTTGCAAGATGCGGAAGGTGATGCAAGCTTCAGGGAGCTCGGCTTAAGGTAGAGAGGGCTTTGGGCTGGAGGCTCTACCGAGTCTGGTACCCGCACTTCAGGGGCGAGACCTAAACGAGCAAAAAGCACAGTACAGGTAGGACTCGAATTACGACCTCGGTTGAGCCTGACATTTCTGTCCCTAAGCGAGACGGTTAAGTGGATTTTCCCTCTCCCCCCCCCCACCCCATTTTATTTCTTTTATTTCTTTATTTATTTCAATTTATATACCGCCCTTCTCCCCGGGAGGGGGACTCAGGGCGGTGAACAGCCAAATGAAAACACATATAATACAAATATTTAAAAATTTAAAATTAGATTAAATCGTTGGCGTTCCATTTTACGGCCTTCATTTACTAAGTTGTTAAGTGAATCACTGAGTGACACGGTCATTAGTGAATCCGGCCTCCATGGTTGCAAAAAAGAATCACATGACCCCGGGATATTGTGACCGTCATAAATAGGAGTCAGTTGCCAAGCATATGAATGTAAATCATGTCACTCCACGGATCATGCAATGGTCATAAGTATGAGACAGGGTCATTCGTCCCTTTTTTCAGCGTCATAATTTCAAACGGTCACTCAATGAACTACCGATATCTCTTTTATCTTGGTCCTTTTCTCTTCGCATCTGATAGGTTTGTTTATCTATTTATCTCTAATTTATTTATTAAATTTATATGCCGGCCACCTCCCTGTTGCAGTGAGTCTGGGCAGCCGGCAGAGGAATTAAAATTATTTTTTTTAAAAAAAAAATTAAGAATTAAAATTAAATTCATTAAAAATTAACTTTTTAAAAAAAAAAATGTTTTAAATTAGGAAAATTAAATTGCAAGAAATGCATTCGGTGGAGTGGAAAGGAACGGCCTAGCCTGGCCTCCTTTTTGATTCTAAAATAATCCTTATTTTTCGACATGAAAAAGTAGGCTCTCGGCACGGAGGCCATGCAAATTTCAATTGAAATCAAGAACGAGCAAAAAATAAAACCCACGACGGGTAAAGACAGAGGGCCGTGCCAGCTCCAACCTTTGCTTAAGGTAGAGAGGGCTGTGTGCTGGAGGCTCTACTGAATCTGGTCCTTAATTAATTAACCGGTGGAAGTGGCTTACTTGCAGAAGTTGTGTGCGCTTCCGACAAGACACCGGACAGCCATTTCTTAGGAGCCCAAAATTCCTGCGGCTAAGCGAGATAGTTGCTAAGTGAGTTTTGCCTCGTTTTACGACCTGTCATGGTCGTTAAGCGAATCGCTGCAAATCCTTCCGTTAGTGACACGGTTCTTCAGTCAAGCTGGCCTCCCCATGGACTTGGCTTGTCAGATCGCGTGCCCCCACCCCCACCCCCCACCTCCAGGACACCGCAACCGTCATAAGGACATGCCAGTTGCCAAGAATTTTGATCACGTGACCCTGGGGAATGCTGCAACGGTCGTTAAGTGTGAAAAACGCCCGTGAGTCCCCTTTTTTTCAGTGCCGTTGGGACTTTGAAAGATCCCTAAACGAAAGGTTGTAAATCCAGGACTGCCTTCATGGGGAGAACAGTCTCTTGCTTAGAGAAGGGGGTTAGACTAGATGACCTCTAGGGACCCTGCCAGCCCTGTGATTCTATGTTCTGTCATACCAAACCTCCACCCACCCCCCAAAAAATACAGGCACCAGGCTTCACTGCCATCCTTGCAGGCCAAAAATGGGGTACCCCTTTTCCGCCTTTTGATCCTTCCATCTTAACGGCTCCAATACCGGGTGGCTTCCCAAGGGCTTTGGCCCTTCGGAAGCCCTGGTCATCGGACAAGAGGCCTCCGGGATTGATTGGCCGGCTGTCACCCCCCCCCCCCCCACCACCACCACCGGCTGACTCTGTCAACAGCTTAGAGAGGGCTGTGAAGGGATACGTAAGACTCCGTGTTATGGCTATGGCTCTACTCCCCCCTCTATCTATCTCCCCCCCCTCTCTCTTACTCTCTCTCTCCCTCCCTTCCTCCCTCTCTCATCTGTCTGTTGTCTGTCTGTCTGTCTATCTCCATCCATCCATCCATCCCTATCTATTATCAGGATTTCAGTTTCATTCTCTAGAATAAACATCTCTGTCTGTCTGTCTGTCTGTCTATCCATCCATCCATCCACCCATCCTTCCATCTCTCCATCCCTCCCTCCATCTTATCTATCCATCTGTCTGTCTGTCTGTCTGTCTGTCTGTCTGTCTGTCTATCTATCTATCTATCTATCTATCTATCTATCTATCTATCTATCTATCTATCTATCTATCTATCTATCTATCTATCTATCTATCTATCCATCCATCCATCCATCCATCCATCCATCCTTCCATCCCTCCATCCATCTTATCTATCCGTCCGTCTGTCTGTCTGTCTATCTATCCACCCACCCACCCGTCCATCTTTCCTTCCATCCTTCCATCCCTCCATTTATCTTATCTATCCGTCCATCTATCTACCTACCTACCTACCTACCTATCCATCCATCCATCCTTCCATCCTTTCATCCCTCCATCTATCTTATCTATCCGTCCGTCCGTCCGTCTGTCTGTCTGTCTATTTATCTGTCTGTCTGTCTGTCTATCTATCTATCTATCTATCTATCTATCTATCTATCTATCTATCTATCTATCTATCTATCTATCTATCTATTAGCTGTTTATCTCTCCATCCATCCTTCTATCTTATCTATCCATCTATCTATCCCTCCCTCCATCCATCTGTCTGTCTGTCCCTCACTCCATCCTTCTTCTCTCTCTCGCTCTCTCTCTTTCTCTCTCTCTCATCTATTTATTCTATCTTATCAATCATCACCTATTCTATATCTGGTACAGTAGTGGTTTTCCATTGAGTTTGCTACCGGTTTACTCGTGCGCGCGACACTTCTGCGCATGCCCAGAAGCGTCCTGGTAGGTGGGTGGAGCCTCCTGCCACCGCTACCGGTTCTCCCGATCCGGTAGCAACCCACCACTGATCTGGTGGGCGCAGTGGTTAGAACGCAATATTTCAGGCTAACTCACAGCCAACTGCCAGCAGTTCGATCCTGACTGGCTCAAGGTTGAGTCAGTCTTCCCCGTCTTCCTAGGTCGGTAACTTGAGGACGCAGATTGTTGGGTCTGTCTCTCATCTACCTATCTGAGATGTGGTGGCACAGTGGTTAGAGTGCAGTATTGCAGGCTAACGCATTGCTCGCTGCCAGGAGTTCAATTCTCACCGGGTTAAGGTTGACTCAGCCTTCCTTCCTTCCGAGTTTGGTAAAATGAAGAGCCAGTTGGTTGGGGGCAAGAGGCTGCTTAGAGAAGGCTGTGAAATAGTATATAAATCTGCTACAAATCTAAGTGCTATTTTCAGCTCCGATTTTCACCCGGTGCCGTGGCTTTGGCCCACGGGAAGCCCTGCTAATTAGACAATAGGCCTCCGTGGTTGTTTGCCCTGCTGTCGCTCGGATCTGTCTGATTAAGGCTAATCAGGCCCAGGGCATCATCGGGGACGGGTGTTAACTCATCGCTATGTCGCAGACAACATCCCTCCGAACTGTTACGCTGATTTCTCAGCCGGCCGGGGAAAGAGGTCAGATGGTTTTTCTCGCCCGGGGAACTGACGGGGCACTTAGATCCCCATGGAATAAATGGCCCTGGAAGCTGGGTCAACGTGGGTGAAAATGTGCATGAGGAGCTTTGGATTTTCCATTGGGTATTTATTTTTATTTTTATTTTTAAAAAAGGTTATTTTCCATGCTTGATCTCTATAAGGGAAAATCCCCAAACGAAGCGTTTTTGTACTGCTTGGGAAAAACTCAGAATAACAGAGACCTTTGTTGGAAGAGACCTTTAGAGGTCATCTAATCCAACCCCCCCCCCACATCCACCCACTCGCACATGTCCGCGCCAGCCAGTCTGCTCTCTTCCGGGTTCTTGCACACGCATGCGCAATGCAAAGCTGGTGTTCACGCATGCATGCACTGGAACCCAGAAGAGAGGAGATGGCCAGTGCACATACGCATGACGGAACCCAGAAAAGCAGCTGGTGATGGCGCCCGTGCCCACAGAGAGGGCCCTGCCTGCCATTTTTGGCACACGTGCCATTGGTTCGCCATCACGGCCCTACACCATTTCTGACAGGCGTCAATCCAGTCTCTTCTTGAAAGCCTCCAGTGATGAAGCTCACACAACTTCTGAAGGCTGATAGTCGCGCTTTATGCATGGAGCCTGGCTGGGTGACTTTGGGCCATCACCAGGAGACTGGGAGTTCTAGTCCCACCTTAAGCATGAAGGCTGGCTGGGTGACTTTGGGCCATCACCAGGAGACTGGGAGTTCTAGTCCCACCTTAAGGACGAAGGCTGGCTGGGTTTCTTTGGGCCATCACTAGGAGACTGGGAGTTCTAGTCCCACCTTGAGCATGAAGGTTGGCTGGGTTTCTTTGGGCCATCATCAGGAGACTGGGAGTTCTAGTCCCACCTTAAGCATGAAGGCTCGCTGGGTTTCTTTGGGCCATCACCAGGAAACTGGGAGTTCTAGTCCCACCTTAAGCATGAAGGCTGGCTGGGTTTCTTTGGGCCATCACCAGGAAACTGGGAGTTCTAGTCCCACCTTGAGCACGAAGGCTGGCTGGGCTTCTTTGGGCCAATCACCAGGAGACTGGGAGTTCTAGTCCCGCTTTATGCATGAAAGCTGGCTGGGTGACTTTGGGTGACAATCACCAGGAGATGGTGAATTCTAGTCCTGCTTTAGGCATCAGAGCTGACTGGGTGTCTTTGGGCTCTGTCCCTCCCCAGTCATTCTGTGGCAAATTCTTGCAAACCATTGCTCACTTTTTTCTTCTCGAAAGCCCGTGAAACTTCTGTTTAGAGCGAACGCATCAAAAATAGCAAAACAACAACAACAACAAACAATTGGCTGTGATTGATCCCCCTTGTGAGCAAAACAGCAAAAGGATCAAAATAAAACAAACAGCTGCAGCCTCTTACATGTGATAAATAAATAAGCATCTTGCAAAGCCACAAAAAGCTTCTTCAGGCATGTTTATGACATCTGCTGTGCCTTCCCCGGCTTCCTTGTCGTTTCAGCCACTACAAAAATGGACACACACACACACACACACACACACAGGCTCAGAAATGGGAGCCCCCTTAAAATGGCTCATCCATCCCAAGCTTCAAGAACCTTCCTTTATTAGTTACCACCTAGATGTGGAAGCCCAGGGGTTAGGGTGAGGATGGGGGTGACGGTGAGTGTGAGGGTTAGGGTGAGGTTTAGGGTGTGGGTTAGGCCATCAGGGTGAGTGTGAGGGTGAAGGTGAGGGTTAGGGTTAGGGTTAGGGTTAGGGTTAGGATTAGGGTGAAGGTGAGAGTTAGGGTGAGGGTGAGGGTTAAGGTTAGGGTTACGTTTAGGTTTAGGGTGTGAGTTAGGCCGTCAGGGTGAGGGTGAGGGTTAGGGTTAGGATGAGGGTGAGGGTGAGGTTTAGGGTGAGGTTTAGGGTTAAGGTTAGGGTTAGGGTTAGGGTTAGGGTGTGAGTTAGG
>CM075960.1:4971507-5015621 GCA_038048745.1 Coluber constrictor foxii
GTGAGAGTGAGGGTGAGGGTGAGGGTGAGGGTTAGGGTTAGGGTTAGGGTTAGGGTTAGGGTGTGAGTTAGGCCATCAGGGTGACGGTTAGGGTGAGGGTGAGGGTGAGGGTGAGGGTTAGGGTTAGGGTTAGGGTTAGGGTTAGGGTTAGGGTTAGGGTGTGGGTTAGGCCGTCAGGGTGAGGGTTAGGGTTAGGGTGAAGGTGAGAGTGAGGGTGAGGGTTAGGGTGAGGGTGAGGGTGAGGGTGAGGGTTAGGTTTAGGGTGTGGGTTAGGCCGTCATGGTGAGTGTGAGGGTTAGGGTGAAGGGGAGGGTGAGGGGAGGGTGAGGGTTTGGGTTAGGATGAAGGTTTGGGTGAGGGTGAGGGTGAGGGTGAGGGTGAGGGTGAGGGTGAGGCTTAGTGTGAGGTTTAGGGTGAGGGTGAGGGTGAGGATTAGGGTAAGTGACCGTGTGCTCTCCAAGAAACTCTTTCTAACCATCTCAGGTGCTCCTGAGCAGCTCCAAGCCAAACTGAACTTCCAACGTTTTCCAGGAAACCTGACCCTGACCCTAACCCTATACCTCACCCTAAGCCTCACCCTAAACCTAAATCTCTCTCACCCTAACTCTCCCCACACACTCACACTCACACTCACACTTTTTGTAGGCAACTTTTGTTCCGCTGATTAATTCTCTTCACTGTTAGGAAGCTTCTCCTTAATTCCAGGTTGCTTCTCTCCTTGATCAGTTTCCATCCATTGCTTCTTGTCCTGCCTTCGGGGGCTTTGGAGAACAAGTTATCCCACTCCTCTTTGTGGTAGCCCCTCAAAGGCAGTCAAAACCATTTGATTTTGCATAATGATTCAACTTTTCCCAATATTATGGACTTCTCAAAGGAACTTGATCCTGACACTAACTGATGGGGCCATCAAGTCACTCTTGACTCTTAGCAACTGCATGGATTGATCTCTAGGATGATCTCTGCCCAACCTGGTCCTTCAGGTGTCTTAATGGTACCCTTCCCCCAACTGCATACTCTTATATACTGTTGCTCTTGATGACATGCTACCAAGTATGAAATCATAGTTGATTCTTGGTGACCACATAGGTAGATTTATATCCATGGTAATCTCTCCCCAACTTGGTCCTTCAAATCTCCTAATGGTGTCTTCATCCATCCATCATCCCTCTGTCTCACTGCTGGTCATTCTCTTCTTCTCTTTTCTTTCATCTTGGCCAACATTATAGCCTTCTCCAAAGATCTGGGTCTTCAGATTGATTGATTGATTGATTATTTTCCACTATTGTCTCGTAGGAACCACATAGATCCAAGACATTCTTCAAGACAATCTGTCCCCAACTTGGTCCTTCAGATGTCCTAATGTTGCTCCCCATCACCACTTCAACTCATTGTCGGTCATCCTCTCCTTCTCTTGTTTTTTCCCCATCTTTCCCAACCTTTTCCAGAAAGTTGGGTCTTCATATCGATCGATTGATTATTTTCCACCATTGACTCTTAGCAACCACGTAAGTAGATCTTCTCAAAGATAGATTCTCCAAGACAATCTGTCTTCAGCCTGGTAAAATCATTCAGATTAACAGAGTTGGAAGGGACCTTCTAGGTCATTTAATCCAATCCCCTGCCCAAGCAGGAGACCCTACACCATTTCTGACAGATGTCAGTCCAGTCTCTTCTTGAAAGCCTCCAGTGATGAAACTCCCACAACTTCCAAAGGCAACTTCTGTTCCATGGTTTGACTGCTCTCACTGTCAGGAAATTCCTCCTTATTTCCAGGTTGAATCTCTCCTTGATCAGTTTCCATCCATTATTCCTTGTCTGGCCTTCAGGTGCTTTGGGAGATAGCTTGACCCTTTCCTCCTCTCTGGGGCAGCCTCTCAAATATTGGAAGACTGCTATCATGTCTCCCCTGGTCCTTCTCTTCACTAGACTAGCCATGCCCAGTTCCTGCAACTGTTCATCATATGTTTTAACCTCCAGTGTCCAGTCCCCTAATCATCCTGGTTGCTCTTCTCTGGACTTTTTCTAGAATCTCAACAACTGTACCAATCTAACTGAGTCCCTCCATCTTACTGCTAGCCACCAGCTTCTTCTCTTTCCTTCCACCTTTCCCAATATTGAAGTCTTCTCCAGAAAGCTGGGTCTTTTCACTGATTGACTGAACTGGTCAACAGTTCATTGTTGACCCTTGGTAACTACATAGCTAGGTGTTCTCCATGATGTCCTTCATGAGGTTCTTCCAATGGTGCCCTCACCACCATTGGAACAGAGTCCATCCCTCTTGCTGCTGGTCATCCTTGGTGCCCATCCATGTCTTTGAAGGATCAAGAAGCATTCCTGCAATGTTTTCTTTCCACAAGAACCCTTGTCTTCACCACAGAATCCAGATTTTTCCTACGAAGAGCATTGATTTTGGGCAAAGGAAGGAAAGTTGTTGGAGGAACTTCTGGCCAAACATTTGGAACACCAATGAAGCTACCTAGATTGTCTCACAGCTCATTGTCTTTGTGCAACGTTTTTCAACCTTGGTAACTTTAAAGAAAGTAGACTTCAACTCCTAGAATTCCAGGAGTTGAAGTCCACTGACTTTATAGTTGCCAAGATTGAGAAATACTGGTCTAGTCAGGAGATTCTGGGAGTTGAAGTCCACCGATCTTAAGTTTCCAAGGTTGAAAAACACTGGTCTAGTCAGGGAATTCTGGGAGTTGAAGTCCATCTATCTTAAAACATGACAGGTGGGGAATTCTGGGAGTTGTAGCCCACAGATCTTAAAGTTGTCAGGTCGAGAAACACTGATTTGACTAGGGAATTCTGGGAGCTGGTCCATCTATCTTAAAAGATGATGAGTGGAGAATTCTGTGAGTTGAAGTCTATCTTAAAACATGGCAGGTGGGGAATTCTGGGAGTTGAACTCCACACCTCTTAAAGTAGCCAAGCTCGAGAAACACTAGTTTGACTAGGGAATTCTGGGAGTTGATGTCCATCTATCTTAAAAGATGACAGGTGGGGAATCCTGGGAGTTGTAGTTCACAGATCTTAAAGTTGCCCAGGTTGAGAAACACTGATTTGACTGGGGAATTCTGGGAGCTGAAGTCCATCTATCTTAAAAGATGATGGTTGGGGAATCCTGGGAGTTGTAGTTCACAGATCTTAAAGTTGCCCAGGTTGAGAAACACTGATTTGACTGGGGAATTCTGGGAGCTGAAGTCCATCTATCTTAAAAGATGATGGTTGGGGAATCCTGGGAGTTGTAGTTCACAGATCTTAAAGTTGCCCAGGTTGAGAAACATTGATTTGACTGGGGAATTCTGGGAGCTGAAGTCCATCTATCTTAAAAGATGATGGTTGGAGAATCCTGGGAGTTGTAGTTCACAGATCTTAAAGTTGCCCAGGTTGAGAAACATTGATTTGACTGGGGAATTCTGGGAGCTGAAGTCCATCTATCTTAAAAGATGATGGTTGGGGAATCCTGGGAGTTGTAGTTCACAGATCTTAAGTTTCCAAAGTTGAAAAACACTGGTCTAGTCAGGGAATTCTGGGAGTTGAAGTCCATCTATCTTAAAAGATGATGGTTGGGGAATCCTGGGAGTTGTAGTTCACAGATCTTAAAGTTGCCCAGGTTAAGAAACACTGATTTTACTAGGGAATTCTGGGAGCTGAAGTCCATCTATCTTAAAAGATGATGGTTGGGGAATCCTGGGAGTTGTAGTTCACAGATCTTAAGTTTCCAAAGTTGAAAAACACTGGTCTAGTCAGGGAATTCTGGGAGTTGAAGTCCATCTATCTTAAAAGATGATGGTTGGGGAATCCTGGGAGTTGTAGTTCACAGATCTTAAAGTTGCCCAGGTTGAGAAACACTGATTTGACTGGGTGTTCCCTTGGCATTTCTCTGCGCAAGCTGCTAGTTTAAAATGAAAAGACGAGTGATTCCGTTTTGCTCGTCTTGGCCCCAAGCCAAGGTGGCTGGCAGGTCTGGTGGGTTTGATCCGAGCCCTGAAATAACCCCCTGCCTGCTCGCCTGTCTTGAAGCTCCGAAACAGGCTGTGGCGGCTGCTTCTGCAACCGGAGGAAGATCCCGGTTTGACGGGCATCAAGAGTTCACCGGGGATAGTGCGTCATTTTCTGCTTTCTGTTTGCTGAATTTCTCCTCCCGCCCAGCCAGCCTGGCAGGCCAGGAGGCAGCAGAATGGACTGTCCTTTGAATCGAGGCCAGCAAGAACAGGTGGCCACAGAGACAGCGAGCAGCGGCGGGCTCATAATTCTGCCCAACGCCTTGGGCAGAAGAGACTTCCCTCTCCCTGCCCTTAATCCGGCTCCGTTACACGGGGTGTAGAAGGGGACGCGGCCGAAGACCCTCGCCGACAGTGACAGCGGCCACGTCTGCTCGGTGGCCTTGCTCGGGGGTGGCGAGAGGGCCACACGGAGGGCTCAGGACATCCCTGCTCTCGACCTCTGGGTGAGTTCCTTGCAGGCCCCGTCACCTGCCCAGGCCAACTTCAGTTGAGGTGGTCCAACCAGCTGGTTTGGGGGTGGGGGAGGTCCCCTCAAAAGAAGCCCACGGGAGACTTTTCTGGTTGATATGAGCAGTCAAATCTCCAGGGTACCACTGCACACCTCTTCTCTAGGCTGCTCTACCTCAAAACATCTCCAGAACTTCCTGGAGAACTTCAGCCAAATCCTTCTAACGGCGGTCGGGCAAGGCGAGATAAAGCCAGGGTTTGCTCGGTTGAGGGTAACCAGGGGTGAGTCTTTCCTTCAACCTTTGTTTTGTGTCGCATGAGCTTTTTCTAGATGGGACCATGGCTAGGAGACCACCAGGCCCCACATATTTCCTTCTTTCTGCTCAGCTTCTGGTCCAATCTAGTTGCCAACATCCAAAACCTTGGAGGTAGCCCATTTTCTTTTAACTCAGCCGTTCTGACCGGCACTATCCTGCGCCTCTCTGGATTTTCTCGATTGATGGATTATCTGCCGTCAAGTTGGCGACAGCACCCAGTGAGAACCAGTATGAAAAAGTTTTGGAAAAGTGGAATATGGTTTTGCAGCTGCGTGCAGAGATTCCAGCGGGGAACCGGGTGGTCTTATTTTTCTGACGCGTGGCATGGCTTCTCAGGCCACGGAACGATTCCAAAATAGCGAAAAGACTTAACCGATCGAGAAAGGAAGACCTCGCAATGGGGCAGCAGCCGAAGGCAAAATGCAACTTTATGTAACGAGGAGTTTTCCTAAGGTCTCTGTGCTGAAGGTGGGGGAATAGAATAGAATAGAATGGAATGGAATGGAATGGAATGGAATAGAATAGAATAGAATAGAATAGAATAGAATAGAATAGAATAGAATAGAATAGAATAGAATAGAATAGAATAGAATAGAATTAATGGGAGCTTGGAGGTCCTTTGTCCAGCTCCTTGAGAATCTATACCATTTCATTTAGATTAACCATTTCAATTAACAGAGTTGGAAGGGATCTTGTAGGTCATCTAGTCTAACCCCCCGCCCAAGCAGAAGACCCTACACCATTTCTGACAAATGGCAGTCCAATCTCTTCTTGAAAGCCTCCAGTGATGAAGCTCCCACAACTTCTGGTGGCAAGCAGTTCCACAGGTTAATTGTTGTCACTCTCAGGAAGTTTCTCCTTAATTCCAGGTTGCTTCTCTCCTTCGTTAGTTTCCGTCTGTTCTCCCTTCGGGTGCTTTGGAGAATAAATTGATCCCTTCTTTTTTGGGGCAGCCCCTCAGGTATTGGAAGACTGCTATCATGTCCCCCCCAAGTCCTTCTTTTCTCTAGACTAGCCAAACCCAAATCCTGCAGCCGTTCTTCGTACGTTTTAGACTCCAGGCCTTCGATCCTCTTCGTTGCTCTTCCTTAAAAGGGCAGCAGGCTGGCACGGAGCCCTCCTTGGCACAATTTATTGATTAACGAAGCTGAAAAGGGAAGTGTTTCCTTCATCAGCAGAGGAGCGGTGAATGAGGGCACCGGAGTTGTTCCATTTGAAAATACCTTCGCTTCTCGTTCCCTACGAGAAGGAATGGCCAAACTATATTAAGACAACCACGCCGAACAATACTAGTTGTCCGTTACATGATGTCATCTCATACTCATCCAGGATTAACCCTGGTTTAGAAACAGAGAGGCTGCAGAGAAGCATGTAAGCGGCAGCGGAATCGAAGCAATATTTTGGAAATTTACAACGGGCACTGAGAAAAAGCGACTTACGACCGTTTTTCACACTTACGACCGTTGCATGTGGTCAAAATTCAGACACTTGGCAACTGACTTGTATTTATGACGGTTGAAGCGTCTCGCGAAGGGCTCCCGTGATCCCCTTTTGCAACCGCGTCTATGAGGGAAGCTGGGTTCACTTAACAACCGGGTTACTAACTTGGCAACTCTAGGGGATTCGCTTAACCACGGTGTCAAAGAAAGAAAATGGGGCAAAACTCTTTCTGAGAACGAGAACGAAATGAATCAAAGAAATGATAAAAATGAATAAAATGAATAAACGAAGTGATAAAAGAGCCTGGATAGCTCAACAGACTAAAAGCCTGTTATTAACATTCAGCTGTCTGCAATTATTGCAAGTTCAAATCTCACCAGGCTCGAGGTTGACTCAGCCTTCCATCCTTTCTATAGTGGGTAAATTGAGGACCCCGTTTGTGGGGGCAATAAGCTGACTTTGTATAAATATACAAAAGTATGAAGGCTGTTGCTTAATGCATTGTAAGCCGCCCTGAGTCTCCAGAGAAGGGCGGCATATAAATCTAATTTAAAAAAAAAAAGAAAAAGAATGTAGAACCAGAGGGGGATTTATTTAAAAAGAGAGGGGGGGTCTCTAATTGAAACTGGACAGGAAGCCTTGGGAAAGTGTCACAGAAAAATAAAGGAGATGAATTTCGAAATCAGAAAAAGCTTTATTTTGGCCAAAAGGTTCAGATAGCTTAATATAAATTCTAACATCTGAGCGAAAGTCCTTCTTTAAGACACGTATCTTTATAGTAACAAAAACAGGAAGTATCTTAGATCTGCCTCTTTAGCTAGCCCCCCTCCCGTATTGCTTTAGGCAGGAAGCTCCTTGTAGGTTAGTTCTGCACTTTGACATAAATACCTCTGCGGTTTGACTTCTTGGACTCTCCAACTGTAGAAAGTGTGTTAATTCTGCGGTTTAACTTTTTCAAACCCGGCATTTGTTTTCTTATATTTACTAGTTTAAAGGGGCCCTTCAGAGATCCTCTAGGCTGACCCCGTATTATTTCACTCTTATATCCAATTTCATTTTACGTTCTACCTTAGAAGGGACCTCAGGCACAGGAGGCGTGATGTAGCCTTCAGTCCGGGGGGGGGGGGGTTGAGATTATTATAGCCCTCTTCCAAAAAAACCCCAGTTTTTTTTAAAAAAGGATTGATTGGTCATCGTTGCATTCATGCAAGATGCTACGTGGCAGAAAGACTATATAGTGGTGATGGCTAATCTTTTTGCCGTCACGTGCCAAAAGTGGGGGTCTTGTCTGTGCGTGCCCACACTCATAATTCAATACCCTCCCTCCACCCCCCCACGCTCACCATGCTCCCCACGCTTTTGGCACATGACGGGAAAAAGGTTACTGGTAGGCCCGTTTTTCGCCCTCCCCAGGCTCCAGAGGCTTTCTTGGAGCCTGGGGAGGGTGAAAATAGCCTTCCCCACCCACCCAGAGGCCCTCCGGAGGCTGGAAATGGCCTGTTTCCTGACTTCCGGTGGGCCCAGAAGGCCCAGAAATCAGCTGGCCGGCGTGTGCATACGCGATGGAGCTGAGCTAAAGCAACACTCGCGTGCCCACAGATATGGCTCCACGTGCCACCTGTGGCACGCGTGTCATAGGTTCGCCGTCACGCTTTATAGCATGTCGGCTCGGGAATTCTGGGAGTTGAAGTCCAGACATCTTAAAGTTGCCATTGTGAGAAACAGATGTACCAGTCAGAAATCTGACAAGAGTCGTGAAGTGAAGCAGCAAGCTGTTGATTGCAGGTGAAATACATTCTTGCAAGAATGGGTGGCCAGCTATGTGAGCGCACCCACGAATACCTGGGTGGCGCAGTGGACTAAGTGCTGTTAAAGTAGCACTTATTTGCCAGCTGCCTGCAATTATTGCAAGTTCGAATCTCACCAGGCTCAAGGCTGACTCAGCCTTCCATCCTTCCGAGGCAGGTAAAATGAGGACCCAGATTGTGGGGGCAATAAGCTGACTTTGTATAAAAAAGAACACCGCTTGGGGGTGGGGGGCAAAAGCCCTACTAAGCAGGTATATACAAAAGTATGAAGCTATTGCTATTGCTATTGAGTCTCCGGAGAAGGGCGGCATATAAATCGAACTAATAACTAATAAATAAATACATTTCTCCAACTTTTTATTCCCTCCACCCAAACCTCAAATCCCTACCTGCAAACTCCTTTGACAAACCCCCACAGAGCTGCAATCTTCCCGGAATGCCTGTTTCTCCATGAATTTCTCCCTCTTTCATCTGTTTCCCCATCTTTTGCCCAGTTTGGAGGAGGGGAGAGATGGGGAACTCATCACATTTGCAGACGATACCAAGCTAACTGGAATAGGCAACACTCCAGTAAATAGGCTCAAGATACAGAAGGATCTTGACAGATTTGAACATTGGGTGCTATCCAACAAAATGAAACTCAACAGTGAAAAAAGGAAGGTTCTACATTTAGGGAAGAAAAACAAATGCACAGGTACTGTATATGTGGTACCTTGCTCAATAGTGACTGTGAGAGGGATCTTGTGGCTCAATGGCTAAGATGCTGAGCTTGTCGATCAGAAAGGTTGGGAGTTCGGCGGTTCAAATCCCTAGTATAGAACTCTTGTGTGAGCAGGGGGTTGGACTAGATGACTCCAAGGTCCCTTACAACTCTTTTGCTGTTAAATCTGAGCCAGCCGTGTGCAGCAGCTGCCAAAAAAGCCAACACAGTTCTGGGCTGCATCAACAGAGGGATAGAATCAAGATCCCGTGAAGTGTTAATACCACTTTATAAGGCCACACTTGGAATCCTGCATCCAGTTTTGGTCGCCACGATGTAAAAAAGATGTGGAGACTCTAGAAAAAGTGCAGAGAAGAGCAACCAAGAGGATGAGGGGACTGGAGGCTAAAACATATGAAGAACGGTTGCAGGAACTGGGCATGTCTAGTTTGATGAGAAGAAGGACCAGGGGAGACATGATAGCAGTCTTCCAATATCTCAGGGGTTGCCCCAAAGAAGAAGGAGTCAAGCTATTCTCCAAAGCCCCTGAAGGCAGGACGAGAAGCAACGGGTGGAAACTAATCAAGGAGAGAAGCAACTTAGAACCAAGGAGAGATTTTCTGACTGTTAGAACAATTAATCAGTGGAACAACTTGCCACCAGAAGTTGTAAATGTTCCAACACTGGAAGTTTTAAATAAGAGGTTGAACGACCATTTGTTTGAAGTGGTGGAGGGTTTCCTGCCTGGGCAGGGGGTTGGTCTAGAAGACCTCCAAGGCCCCTTCCAACTCTGTTATTCTGTTCCCCTTTTTCCATACTACCTTTTGTCCCCTTTTTTTAAAAAAAATCTTAACCTATATTTCTTGTTTCCTTACAATCCTTGCAGCATAAGGGTAATATGCTAGGCTAGCTTGATCCCATCCTCCGTTTTTAAATTTGAAATTGATTTTAAATTGGGTTGTTTTAATTCTTGGCTGAATAATATTTAATAATTTTTAATTGTTTTTAACTTTTGTATACCATGTTTTATTCTGGCTGTTCACCGCCCTGAGTCCGCAAGGAGAAGGGCGGTTTATAAATTGAAATAATAAATAAATAAATAAATAAATAAATAAATAAATAAATAAATAAATAAATAAATAATAAATTAGAGGCAAGCGGTTAATTAATTTCTCCGCTATATTACTAGTGGTATTAAAACGGTTAGTGTCTCTGTTTTCCAGTCTTCAACTTTTATACCTTTAATGTCCCAATGTCCTACTGGACTTTTATACCAACAACTCTTAAAAAATGGCTTTCTTTGCAAAAACAAACATGATCTCCCATCCATTTCTTATATCATGATTGAAGACCTGACCTGAGTTATCTTGGCTTTTTGTAGCATAGAGATACATATTGATCAACTTTCACCTGTTATTTGTCTCCTGCAGGAATTGATCTGAAGTCCCCGGAAAGGAGAAGGGTCAGTTTGGAAGATCTCTACGGGGTCCCCATTGGTGCAGGAGAACCTTCCAGAAGATGGAGAAGGATGGAGAAACCAGCAGGGTGCAGGATAGTGGGGGAGGGGGAGAAAATGTACCTCCGGAAGGTCCAGCCCAAGAAAAAGAGAAGCCAACAGACCAGGGCCAAGCTGAGAAAGAAGGTCCCTCAGGTGAGTCCCCGGAAGTGAAGGACCATCGAGGTGAACCCAAGGATGATCAGAAGAAGCCGCTGCACATCCAACACAGCTTCAGCTGCCCAGCAAAAGTGAACAGGTAATGTTCTTCTCCGCTACTTCCATTGAGTTGAGGTCCTTCTGCCAGGAGGTCCACCTGTGCAATGAGCAAAGCAAGGGGAGCAATTTAGAAAACGGGCTGGAAAGAAAATCACTACAAGATGTGGTATAGGTGGCACCTGGCCCCAGCTAGATTAGCAAAAATGTATCCAAATTGTAACCTGACATGTTGGAAATGCAGACAATCACCGGGAACATTTCATCACCTTTGGTGGCTCTGTCCAAAAATAAAAAAAATTCTGGATGAAAATTGGAAAATGGATAACAGAAATAACAGAAGAAAAGATAGACCTAAAACCTGAAATTTTTTATTAGGCATATTCAAAAAAGAAAGTAAAAAAGAAATAAAGTATATTATACTACACATAATTACGGCAGCAAGATTAACTTTAGCCCAATCTTGGAAACTAGAACAGTTGCCAATAGAAGAACAAGTAATTCAAAAAATATATAGGTGTGCAGAAATGGATAGATTAACTTTAAAACTAAATAACAAGGAAGACTCACACTATTATCAGATATGGAATAGATGGTACGAATGGATTGACAGACAAGGGAAAAAAAACACAGATGCCAAATACGTCAAGTAATTAAAGGTAACAAATTTACACCGTCAACAGCAAGTTAAGATTAATGTACATATAAGGTTATATGCTTAAATATCATAGATAGATAATTTTGTTTATTGATATTAGAATATAAGTAATATTGAATTGTATATTTCGTTTTTAGAGTTAAGAATGTTCTGTATTTCTTTTTTATCTGTTTATATTAAATAAAGTTGGTTTTAAAATTAAAAAAAAGAAAAGAAAAGAAAACGGGCTGGGGGGGATCATGTGTGAAGTTGAGTGAGAAGGAAATCAACCGATTGGGGGAGGAGGAGGTGTGGGGGTTTTTTGGGGAAGACGAGTGACTGTTTGGATGGATCCTACATGGAGACTGTTCATTGTGGGCTTCTGCTCTGAGGTACGTGGGCCTGGGATGAAGCCACACTGGGGCCTTGAGAGGATTAGGAACCTCTTACAAGGTGGAGAGCAAGAGGTGGTGGAGGAGAAGGAGACAGGAGGAAGAGGAGGAGGAAGAAAAGGAGACAACAGGAAGAGGAGGAAAAAGAGAGGAAGAAAAGAAGGAGACAGGAGGAGGAAGAGGAGGAGGAGAAGGAGAAGGAAGAGACAGCAGGAAGAGGAGAAGGAAAAGGAGACAGGAGGAGGAAGAAGAGGAGGCAGGAGGAGGAGGAAGAGGAGGAGGAGGCAGAAGGAGGAGGAGAAGGAAAAAGAGAGGAAGAGAAGAAGGAGACAGGAGGAGGAAGAGGAGGAGGAGAAGGAGAAGGAAGAGACAGCAGGAAGAGGAGAAGGAAAAGGAGACAGGAGGAGGAAGAAGAGGAGGCAGGAGGAGGAGGAAGAGGAGGAGGAGGCAGAAGGAGGAGGAGAAGGAAAAAGAGAGGAAGAGAAGAAGGAGACAGGAGGAGGAAGAGGAGGAGGAGAAGGAGAAGGAAGAGACAGCAGGAAGAGGAGAAGGAAAAGGAGACAGGAGGAGGAAGAGGAGGAGGAGAAGGAGAAGGAAGAGACAGGAGGAAGAGGAGAAGGAAAAGGAGACAGGAGGAGGAGGAAGAGGAGGAGGAGGCAGCATGAGGAGGAGAAGGTAAAAGAGAGGAAGAGAAGAAGGAGACAGGAGGAGGAAGAGGAGGAGGAGAAGGCAGAGACAGGAGGAAGAGGAGAAGGAAAGAAGACAGGAAGAGGAAGAAGAGGAGGCAGGAGGAGGAGGAAGAGGAGGAGGAGGCAGAAGGAGGAGGAGAAGGAAAAAGAGAGGAAGAGAAGAAGGAGACAGGAGGAGGAAGAGGAGGAGGAGAAGGAGAAGGAAGAGACAGGAGGAAGAGGAGAAGGAAAAGGAGACAGGAAGAGGAAGAGGAAGAAGGGGAGGCAGAAGGAGGAGGAAGAGGAGGAGGAGGCAGCAGGAGGAGGAGAAGGAAAAAGAGAGGAAGAGAAGAAGGAGACAGGAGGAGGAAGAGGAGGAGGAGAAGGAGAAGGAAGAGACAGCAGGAAGAGGAGAAGGAAAAGGAGACAGGAGGAGGAAGAGGAAGAAGGGGAGGCAGAAGGAGGAGGAGGAGGAAGAGGAGGAGGAGGAGAAGGGAGTGAAGTGGAACAAGAGGAGATATGAGGAAGAGGAGGAGGAAGAGGACTGTGGGGTCCATGGTACTCTCTGAACTGAACTGTTTTCTTGCAAATGTTTCATGACCGAAAGATGGAACATCATCAGTACTAGAAGGGGGGGGGGTTTGTGGAGAGGAGAAGGGGGAGTGGGATTTGAGGGTTCTCCAAACTGCACAGAATCTTAGCTAGAGGTTCTTCCAAACCCCCAGCACCCCACCCCTGGTTCTGCCCCAGCTGAAGCATCCGGATACTCTTCAAGGGTCGCCCCATGTAGAGAGCCTGGCAGTAGTCCAGACATGAGATGACCAGGGCTTGAAGGTCTGAGCGCAGGGACTCCCGATCCAAGAAAGGGCACGGCACAATGTTGTGTGAAGGCCCTCCAAACCACAACTGCCCCCTTGCTCATCGAGCAGGAGTTTGTGAGTCCAAAGTCGTGAATTGGGTGTATCAGGTATTCCCTTCTATTGGCTTTCCTTGATTCTTGCCCATACAGGAAGTCCTCGATTTACGACTGCAATTGACCTCCACATATCTATTGCTAAGTCAGTAGTGAGGTGGCCTAGAGGTGGAGCTCTCGCCTCACGATCAGGAGGCTGTGAGTTCGATCCTAGGTAAGGCAGATAGTTCTCTCTTTGGGCACACTGAGAATATATCTGTTGAACAAAACTCCGTATTGGTGACAGGAAGGGCATCCGGCCATTAAAACATTCACCTCCATTCCATAGCTCGGACTCCACCCCAGGAGGGATTATGGGGTCATTGAAAGAGGGTGATTTCTATTGCTATATCAGACGGCTGTGAGTTTTGCCCCGTCTTACGACTTTTCTTCCCACTGTTGTGATGCGAATCGAACCCGTTGTTAAATTAGCAACGTGGTTCTTAAGAGAACCAGGCTCCCCCTTTCGACTTCGCTTGCCGGAAGGTCGTAAAACGGGGAGTCACGTGTCCCGGGGACGCTGCCAACCGTCGTAAGTACACGCCAGTTGCCAAGCGTTTAAATTTTGATTACGGGACCACGGAGATGCCGCAACCGTCTTACAAAAAATATGACAAACAGGCCTGAGTCATTTTTTTCCAGGGTCGTTCTAACTTCGAACGGTTGTAAGTCAAGGACTTCCTGTAAGAAGGAGTTGAAGAGTAAGGGGAGGCCACTTGAACTGACCCCAGTTTCTAGGCTATTGCCTTATGGGAAATATCCCTTTTGTGGATTTCTGCAATCCTGCTGAATTTGGGGAGGGGGTCTTTTAAAAAGCTTGGTTGAAGATCTCAGTTGAGTCTCCCTGTTTTAGCTTAGGAGATATTCCAGAAGAGATCTTGGAAGCACCCGGTGCACAGAGTCCCAAAGACCTCACGGCTGCTTCTGCATCTACCCAAGAACCCACATCTGGAGAGACCCCCAAAGAAGAGAAGGAGAAGGAGAAGGAGAAGGAGAAAGAAAAAGAAAAAGAGAAGGAGAAGGAGAAGGAGAAGGAGAAGGAGAAGGAGAAGGAGAAGGAGAAGGAGAAGGAGGATGGGGCTCCCAAGCAGGTCCCGGAGCCAGCAGCGGAAGCCCCCAGCCCCACCACCCAAGAGAGTGACAGGACTTTGCCTGAGGAGCCCCTCCCTCCTGTTTCCGATGCTGCGGGGGCCTCTCCGTCCCCGGCAGAAAGCAAAGAGACCGACGGCTCTGTGGAACCGGGGTGCAGCCCCTACCTCACTCCAGATTTTGGCAAAGAGGACCCCTCCCTGATCTTGGGTAAGGTTGTCAGGGAATCGTTGATTTCAGGCCCGCGAGACCGTGTCCCTTCGCAAGTTTCTAGTCCTCATGAGGGCAGGGGCAGGTCATCCTTATGGCCTTAGGACCGCAATTCGGACCAGAGTTTTTGATGCTAATTATTAAAGTTTTACATCGTCCTTGCCAAACAATCATAATTCATCTGTAACTTACTGGAGCATAAGTTCAAATTATCTTTTGTTGAAGGACAAGTTTCAACCCAGATGGGTATCCTTGACCTAACCACTTCTAGCTATATGTCATTAGGATTGTTCCTTTCTTCTGACAGGTTAGGGGGCCTCTTAAAGTGTTAGAGGAGATTATGCTGGCCTGGTATTCTCTCCAGCTGGATGTATTTCTTGCCTTCAGAATATAGTTGCTTTTAGAATATCTTTTAGAATATAGTGAATAGAAAGTTACCCAGTGGTCATCCAACCGCTCCCTCTACATTAAGGCGGTTCTTCAATTAAGTCCTCCCAATGTTGTATCCTTTATTGCCGTGGTTGTTAAGTGAATCAGGTGGTTGTTAAGTGAATCAGGTAGCAAATATGGCTTCCTCACTGACTTTGATGGCCGGAAAGGTGGCAAATGGGGGGTCACATGACCCCAGGATGTTGAAACTGCGGTAAATGCATGCTAATTTACCCAAAGCCTAAATTTTGATCACGGGGCATGTTGTGACGGTCCTAAGTGCGAGGATGAGTCGTAGACCACTTTTTTTTCAGCGCTTGTTCTGCCCCAGTTCCTGATTCCCAAGGATTGTGACACACATCAACGGTCCTTATCAAAGTTATAACGTACCAAGAATAAACAAAGGTTGGCAGCCAGCCCAGAAGACAAGATACGATAAGACCCTCACTCTCCAAAATGCTCTGTAATAATTACACGTTGTTTCCAGCAAGAAATTACTAACTGCGTGCGACTTAAATAGCCTAAGGGAGGGGCCAATTATCCTCAAACCTTACTCTCGAGGAGACCTCCTCCTCCTCCTGAGTAGCCACTCCTGCCTTTTGGCAGCCCTGCGTGCTCGAGCATTGAGGAGAGGCTCCTCCACTTCGCTCTCTCCACTTAAAGGAGCCTCTGGAGGTTCTGAAGGCCCAGGCTGAAGGCTCAGGTAGTGGTGAGTAGTTCAGAGAATCGGCAAATACCACCTCTGGCTGGCCCCCAGAGTGGGGTGGGAATGGAGATTTTGCAATATCCTTCCCCCCAGGAGTGGGGAGGGAGTGGGGAATTTGCAGTATCCTTCTCCCTGGAGTGGGGAGGGAATGGAGATTTTGCACTGTTCTTCCCCTGCCACGGCCACCACGCCACGCCCTCCAAGCCACACTACGCCCACCGAATTTGGATTTCACCACTGGTAGGTGACCAAGTTGGAATTAATCTTGAACAAGCAACAGGGAAGGTTTTTGGTTTATTACCTGGCCTCCCAAAACTGTTAAGAGGTGGCAATCAGAAATCAATAATGTATTATTATTATTATTATTTTATTATTATTATTATTATTATTATTATTATTGGTTAATCGGTAGTGAGATTCACAGTCTTTGAGGCTGGTTAATAGCTCAGCAGCTCGAGTCCTAACCAAGGACCTAGGAACTGTTAAGATATCGTCGAAGGATGTAAGCTGTTCCGAGTAAAGTGGTTTTTTGTAGAGTCAAAATGTTCAAGTCCGGTAAATTTAGAATTTCTAAATAGCGGGGTAGCCCTTTGGGTATTGCTCCAAGGGCTCCAATTACAATCGGAACAACACATGATTTCTTTTTCCATAGTCGCTCAACTTCGATTTGCAAGTCCCGGTATTTTGTGATTTTTTTCTTGCTGCTTATCTTCAATCCGTGCATCACCAGGTATTGCAATGTCAATGAACCATCCTTTTTTCTCTTCAACTACCGTTATGTCAGGTGTGTTGTGGACCAAGTGCCTGTCAGTCTGAATCCTAAAGTCCCACAAGATCTTGAGTTTCTCATTCTCTAGAACTTTCTCAACCTGATGTTCCCAGTGGTTTTTGCTGTACTCAAATCCAAACTTCTGGCACAATTTCCAGTGAATGATTTTAGCAACACGGTTATGGCGTTGTAGGTAGTCGGTTTGTGAAATTTTGCTGCATCCACTGATCAGGTGGTCGACTGTCTCATCTTTCTCATTACAGAGGCGGCATTTGCTGTTGGTGGTAACATGTTGAATTTTTGCCTTCATGCAGTTTGTGGCTAGGGCTTGTTCTTGAGCTGCCAAAATAAAGCTTTCTGTTTCTTTTTTCAGTACTCCTGATCTTAACCAGTTCCAAGTTAGTTTCTGGTCATCTTTGCCTTCAATACTTTTCAAGTATTGGCCATGCAGAGCTTTGCTTTTCCAATTTTCAGCTCGCTGCTCAATTACTTCTTTCTTATATTCTGCTTTTGTTTTAGTTGTCTTTAAAAGGCCTCCTTTATTTACTTCCTTAATCATTGGTTCTTCACTTTTCTGGATGTAATCATTCAAGCTGCATTTTTCTTCTTCCACAGTCTGCTTTACTTGTAGGAGTTAGTCACACAGGCAGATGTTGACTGGATTTGGCATTGCTGTCCATCTATTGAGTCTTTCCCAGGACCTGGGATAGGCAGAGGGAGATGTTTGATGAAGTTCAAGATGTTACATCGCAGGATGTCAGCTGTTCCAAGTAAAGCTGCCATTTGTAATTGACTGATGGGGATTTTGTCAATGCCGAATGGTGTTCAAGGGAAGCGCCAGATGTTTGGGGATTGTAACAAAGGGACTTATCACTATTGGTGATGCCTTGTTTTCTTTTGCCACAGTCGTTCTATTTCTGTCTTCGTATTTTGTGATGTTCTCCAGAGTTTTTTTTTCTCTTCTCTTCTGCTGTCTTCAGGTCTTGCCATGTCCACTCTTTGGATATTTTTTGTCTTTCTTAATTGTGTTATGTGGCGGGTGCCTATCTGTTTGAACTCTGAGAGGGATTTTCTATGATTTGCCCTATTTTATGGTCCCACCAGTTCTCGCCAGCAGACAAAAGGGGTTTCTTGCAGATCTTCCAATGCACCGCTGTTGCTACTTTGTCGTGCCGCTGCTTGTAGTCAGTCTGGGTGATCTTCTGGCAACAGTTTACCAGATGATCGACAGTTTCTTTGGCTTCTGTGTGGAGATGACGTTTGCTCTCTGTTGCTGTCTTCTCAATTCTGGCTTTGAGTGCATTTGTTCTTAAGGCCTGGACTTGTGTAGAAATATAAATATGGTGTCTCTATATATAGATATACAATATATTATAGTGGTAGCAATAACTCTCTCTGTCTCTCTCTCTTAAACATCTATCTCTCTATCTACCTATCATTTATCTATCTAAATTATATATCTATCATCTACTATCTATCATCTACCTATAACTATATCTATCATCTCTCTCTCTCTCTCTCTCTCTCTCCCTCTCTCTCTCTCTCTCTCTCTCTCTCATCTATCATCTATCATCTATCATGTATCTATATTTATGTACTGCATAGGTATGTATGTATGTATGTATCTCTATCTATTATATCTACCTACCTACCTATCTATCTATCTATCTATATCTCTCTATCTATCTCTCTATTTATATCTCATGTATCTATATTTATTTACTGCATATCTATCTATCTATTTATATCTCATGTATCTATGTTTATTTACTGCATTATCTATCTATCCATCTATCTATCTATCTATCTATCTATCTATCTATCTATCTATCTATCTATCTATCTATCTATCTCTCTATCTATCTATCTATCTATCTATCTATCTATCTATCTATCTATCTATCTATCTATCTATCATTATCTATCTATCTATAACTATATCTTTCTATTATCTATCTATCTATCTATCTATCTATCTATCTATCTATCTATCTATCTATCTATCTATCTATCTATCTATCTATTTACCTACCTACCTACCTACCTACCTACCTACCTATTATGTCCCATGTATTTATATTTATCTACTGCATATCTATCTATCTATCTATCTATCTATCTATCTATCTATCTATCTATCTATCTATCTATCTATCTATCTATTATCTCCCATGTATTTATACTTATCTACTGCATATCTATCTATTTATCTATCTATCTATCATTATCTATCTATCTATAACTATATCTTTCTATCTATCATCTATCATCTATCTATCTGTCTGTCTGTCTGTCTGTCTGTCTATCTATCTATCTATCTATCACTATATGTATCTATCTATCTATAATTATCTATCTATCTATCTATCTATCTATCTATCTATCTATCTATCTATCTATTATCTCCCATGTATTTATATTTATCTACTGCATATCTATCTATCTATCTATCTATCTATCTATCTATCTATCTATCTATCTATCTATCTATCTATCTATCTATTATCTCCCATGTATTTATATTTATCTACTGCATATCTATCTATCTATCTATCTATCTATCTATCTATCTATCTATCTATCTATCTATCTATCTATCTATTATCTCCCATGTATTTATATTTATCTACTGCATATCTATCTATCTATCTATCTATCTATCTATCTATCTATCTATCTATCTATCTATCTATCATCTCCCATGTATTTATATTTATCTACTGCATATCTATCTATCTATCTATCTATCTATCTCATCAATCAATCTAGTTTATTATTTTTCCTTTCTTGTTTTTCTTTTTATTTGGGTAATTAATTCTTGCTAAATTTGCCGTTTATTTGTGTTTTTTAATATGCATTATGCACACATTTATAAAATGTATCTGCTATAGCTGGTGTGTGTATACATATGTGTGTTTGTGTGTGTACATATATATATATAGACATCATCGTAGCCCCAGGAGCCCTGTCCTTGATTCACCCCTGTCTGACAGTTCAAAGTTGCAACTGCATTGAAAAAAGCAACTTATGACCGTTTCTCACACTTGCGACCGCTGCAGCATCCCCGGGAACAAAATTTGGGCACTTGGTGACTAGTATGTACTTATGAGGCTTCCCCCCCCCCCCGGGGTCATGGGATTGCCACTTGCCACCTTCCCAACGGGCTTCCGACGAGTCAATGGGGGAAAGCTAGGTTCACTAAACACCTGCAGTGATTCTCTTAACGACTTTGGCAAAACAGGTCATAGAATGAGACACAACTCACTGAGCAGCTGCCTTGCTCAACAATGAAAATTTGGGGCTTAGTTGTGCCTGTAACACTCCCTGTATTGTGAGTAATTCTATGCCAATCTCAAAAAATTGGAAAATTAGCAGAATTGTGGTCCTGTGGCTCAATCTTATAGCAGCTTTCTAGATTCTGGAAAAATAGGACAGAATTTGGGTCGTAGGTACTTTTTGTGGGGGGGGTGCCTGTTGTAACGGAATGGTCCCTAAGTGAGGACTACCTGTACAGATGTAGATTAGTTAACAGGGTTAAACCAGAGATGCCCCACCCCTGAGCCATGGACCACTATCGGGCTGTGGCCTGTTGGGAACTGGGCCACATGAGAAGAAAGAGAGAGAGAGAGAGGGAGGGAGGGAGAGAGAGAAAGAAATTTATTTATTGGTTCAACTGTATTGGTTCAATTTATATGCCGCCCTTCTCTGGAGACTCAGGGCGGCTTACAATGTGTTAAGCAATAGCCTTCATACTTTTGTAGATACCTGCTTAGTAGGGCTTTCGCCCTCCCTTTGAAAGAAAGAAAGAAAGAAAGAAAGAAAGAAAGAAAGAAAGAAAGAAAGAAAGAAAGAAAGAAAGAAAGAAAGAAAGAAAGAAAGAAAGAAAGAAAGAAAGAGAAAGGAGAGAGAGAGAGAGGAAGGAAGGAAGGAAGGAAGGAGGGAGGGAGGGAGGAATGGAGGAAGGAAGTGGGAGGGAAGAAAGAAAGAAAAACAGAAGGAGGGAGAGGGAGAAAGAGACAAAAAGACAGACAGAGAGACAAGAAAGAAAGAAAGAAAGGGAAAGGAGAGAGAGAGAAAAGAAAGGAAGGAAGGGGGAGGGAGGGAGGGAGGAAGGAACGGTGGAAGGATGTGGGAGGGAGAAAAGAAAGAAAAACAGAAGGAGAGAGAGAGAAAGAGACAAAAAGACAGAGAAAGAAAGAAAGAAAGAAAGAAAGAAAGAAAGAAAGAAAGAAAGAAAGAGAAAGGAGAGAGAGAGAGGGAGGAAGGAAGGAAGGAAGGAAGGGGGAGGGAGGAAGGAAGGGGGAGGGAAGAAAGAAAGAAAAACAGAAGGAGAGAGAGAGAGAGAGAAAGAGACAAAAAGACAGACAGACAAAGAAAGAAAGAAAGAGAAAGAAAGAAAGAGGGAAGAGAAACACAAAGAAAGAAGGAAGGGAGGGAGGGGGGAGGGAGGGAGGACGGGAGGGAGGGAGGCAGTGGTGGGATTCAGCCAGTTTGCCCCACTTTGGGAGAACCGGTTGTTAACTTTCTGAGCAATTTTGGCAAACTGGTTGTTGGAAGAAATCATTAGGGCAGAGATCCGGTTGTTCAATTACTTGAATCCCACCACTGGAGGGAGGGAGGGAGAAGGAAGGAAGGAAGGAAGGAAGGAAGGTCTCCTGCTCAAGCAGTGAGTTGGACTAGAACAGCAGTCACCAACTGGTGCTCTGTGGACCACTGGTGGTCCACGAGAAAATTTGGGTGGTCTGCAGAAAAATTACTTACATTTTTTTATATTGCACTAAATCCGGGGTCCTCAAACTACGGTCCTTGGGCTGGATGCGTGCAATGAACGTTTGTGTTGCTGCAGAGAGTCTCCCCCTTTTGGGGTCTTTTTGTGAGGGTCGGAGGGGGGCAGAAATTCCGACTCGGGGTCTGCTTCAGCCTCCTGGTGGGGTGCTTTGGGCGAAGGCTGGAGGGAAGCACCACTGGTGGCCAAGAGCTGGAGAGCCTCGTTCCAGTGGGACTGCATCATGACCTGGAACTGGTTGACCATCTCAGCCCGCTGAGCCTCCAGGCGCTAGTACCTGGCCTTGCACTCCCGCAGGTCTTCCCTCTGCTTGGAAAGCCTATGCTCCTAGTCCTCAGTGAGGGGCTTCTGCTGAACCTCCTTCTCGGTCGGATCTAATCTGAACTCAGCTGTTTTGCCAACTCTTCCTCCTGGGGGCTGCTTAGCTCCAACAACGGCTTCCTGTGGGGGCCCCTAAGGAGCCCGGGCAGGGAGGCGAGGAGGGGCTGGGAGGGGAGGGGCGAGCAGAAGTGGGTGAGACGCCCCTCGACATGAGTGACATTGAGTTGGCCACGCCCACCAAATCACATTACCACCTAGCCACGCCCATCCAGCCGGTCATTAGGCAGATCATATTAGCGGTCTGCGGGATTTAAAATTATGAATTTAGTGGTCCCCGAGGTCCGAAAGGTTGGGGACCCCTGGACTAGATGACCTCCAAGATCCCTATCATTCTATGATCTTCCCCCCATCCAACCTGGTTACTTGTCAGGTTTAATCCTGACCCCAATCCTATCAGCTGTGGGTGCTGGCAAGCCAAGCACAGATTCCCCTCGGTGGTCCATAGATGTCACTCTCTGAGCACGGATGCGCATAGAAACCTGGTTCGGAGCTCTTTCAAACCCCTCCTCTCTCTCTTTCTCTCTCTCTTCCAGACGACACGCCCCCTCCTCCTGCGCCCTTCGCCCACCGCATCGTCACACTGAGGACTGGAGACTTCAAAGAGACTTACAAACTGAACACGAAGGAAATCCTGGGAGGGTAAGGAAGGAGACCCCTTTTGACCAGGTGGAGGGATTTCCAGATGGCGAGGAGAATTAATCGGTGGGGACCATTGGCCTCCAGATGTGGTGGGGGCTCCATCACTGGAGGGCTTCAAGAAGAGACTGGGCAGCCATGGTCCAGACTGGAAGGGGAAAGGATAAGGATGTCCACCATTGGGAACCTCAAGACTTGTGGACTTCAAGTCCCAGAATTCTGGCAGTTGAAGTCCATGGGTCTTAAAGGACCAAAGTTGGACACCCATGGTAGACTGTCTCCTGCTCGAGTAGACCTCCAAGGTCACTTTTGACCTTACTCTTCTACTCTTTTCCTTCCTTCCTTCCTTCCTTCCTTCCTTCCTTCCTTCCTTCCTTCCTTCCTTCCTTCCTTCCTTCCTTCCTTCCCTCCTCCTCCCTCCCTCCCTCCCTCTCTATCCCTTCTTTTCTTCCTTCCATGTTTCTCTTCCTCCCTCCCTCTCCCTTCCTTCCTTCCTTCCTTCCTTCCCTCCTCCCTCCCTATCCCTTCTTTTCTTCCTTCCATGTTTCTCTTCCTCCCTCCCTCCCTCTCTCCCTTCCTTCCTTCCCTCCCTCTTCCTTTTCTTTCTTCCATGTTTCTCTCCCTACCTCCCTCCCTTTCCCTCCCTTCCTTTCCTCTATCCTCCTTCCTTCCTTTCCTCTATCCTCCCTCTCTCCTTCCTTCCTCCCTCCCTCCCTTCCTTTCCTCTATCCTCTATCCTCCTTCCATCCTTCCTTTCTTCTATCCTCCCTCTCTCCTTCCTTCCTTCTTTCCTCCCTCCCTTCCTTTCCTCTATCCTCTATCCTCCTTCCATCCTTCCTTTCCTCTATCCTCCCTCTCTCCTTCCTTCCTTCTTTCCTCCCTCCCTCCCTTCCTTTCCTCTATCCTCTATCCTCCTTCCTTCCTTTCCTCTATCCTCCCTCTCTCCTTCCTTCCTTCCTGCTCAGTATTTTCTTTCTCTCTATGTTAAAGCCTTCCTTCCTTCCTTTTCTTCCTTCCATCTTTCTCTTCTTCCCTCCCTCTTCCTCCCTCCCTCTTTCTTTCTTTCTTTCTTTCTTTCTTTCTTTCTTTCTCTCTCTCTCTCTCTCTCTCTCTCATCTCTCTCTCTCTCTCTCTCTCTCTCTCTCTCTCTCTCTCTCTCTCTCTCTCTCTCTCTTTCTTTCTTTCTTTCTTTCTTTCTCTACAGAGTGATTCTGGTGTCTTACAATATCATTAAAACGCAAATATAAAAACATTAATATTAGGAAAGATTCGGCTGAAGAGTTTCCTCCCCCTCCTCCTCCTCTTCCTCTCCCTCTCCAGGGGGAAGTTTGGGGAAGTCCGGACCTGTACGGTGAAGGAGACGGACCTCAAGCTGGCTGTGAAGATCATCAAGAAGCAGGGCCCAAAGACAAGGTAGGCTCTTCAGGGGAGACCTGGGAAAAGAGCCCGGGAGTGGTTAGGGGAGGGCGGGGGGGGAGGGGGGCTTGCCAGGCCCACCACCCTCTTCAACCCCTACCATGCCGCTTTTCTCTGGCAGGAAACGGCCGAAGTGGAAATCGACGTGATGAACCAGCTCAACCACCGAAACCTGATCCAACTCTACGACGCCATCGAGACGCCCCGAGAGATCATGCTCTTCATGGAATTGTGAGTTGGGGGAAGGGGGCACCCTGGGCTCAGAGGCGGAGCCCCCGTCTTGCATGGACAGGTGGTCCTTGACTTACGACCACAACTGAACCCAGCCTGGACTTTGCGAAGAGGGACAGTTGTTAAAGGATCTGTGCCCCCATTTTACCAGTTTTCCTATCACGGCTGTTAAGTGAATGACTGCAGTCGTTGAGTGAGTAACACGGCCATTAAGCAAATCGGACTTCCCCGTGGATTTTACTCGTCAGAAGGCCACAAAAAGGCGATCATGTAACACCTCCTCCCCCCAGGACACTGCGGACGTCATAAATATGAGTCAGTTGCCAAGTGTCTGAAGTTTGGTCCCTTGGCCCTGGGGATGCTGCAACGGTCATAAGTGTGGGAAAAGGCCATAAGACATTTTTTCAGTGCCGTTATAACTTTTAATGGTCCCAAAATGAATGGTTGTAAGTCAAGGACTGTGAAGCAGTATATAGATCTGCTAGCTAGCTCTTTCTTTCTTTCTTTCTTTCTTTCTTTCTTTCTTTCTTTCTTTCTTTCTTTCTTTCTTTCTTTCTTTCTTTCTTTCTTTCTTTCTTTCATTTATATTGCTGCTTATTCACCCATGGCGACTCGAGGCGGCTTACAGAATAAAAGACCACATTTCAAACAATGAAGACTAACAAAAAGAATCAAATAAATTAATATAGTACAACATAACAAAATCACCCAACATATATCATCACGGTATCATCAATAGCTATTGCTATTCCTCCCTTCCCTCCTTCCTTCCCTCCTTCCTTCCTTCCCTCCTTCCTTCCTTTCCTCTCTCCCTCCCTCCTTCCTTCCTCCCCTCTCTCCCTCTCTCTTTCCTTCCTTCCTTCTCTCTCTCCTCCCTCCTTCCTTCCTTCTCTTTCTCCCTCCCTCCTTCCTTCCTTCCCTCTCTCTCTCTCCCTCCCTCCTTCCTTCCTTCCCTCCCTCTCTCTCTCTCCCTCCCTCTTTCCTCCCTTCCCTCTCTCCCTTCCTCCCTCCCTCCCTCCTTCCTTCCTTCCCTCTCTCCCTCTCTCTCTCTCCCTCCCTCCTTCCTTCCTTCCCTCTCTCCCTCTCTCTCTCCCTCCCTCTTTCCTTCCCTCTCTCCCTCCCTCTTTCCTCCCTTCCCTCTCTTCCTTCCTCTCTCCCTCCCTCCCTCCCTCCCTCCCTCCTCTCTCCCCCTCCCTCCCTCCTTCCTTCCTTCCCTCTCTCTCTCCCTCCCTCCTTCCATCCTTCCCTCTCTCCCTCTCTCTCTCCCTCCCTCCTTCCTTCTTTCCTTCCCTCTCTCCCTCTCTCCTCCCTCCTTCCTTCCTTCCGAGCCGTGGTGGCGCAGTGACTAAATGCAATATTGCAGGCTAACTCAGTGCTCACTGCCAGTAGTTCGATTCTCACCGGCTCAAGGTTGACTCAGCCTTGCGTCCTTCCGAGGTCGGTAAAAATGAGGACTCTGTAAACTGCTGAGAGAGGTCTCTAGAGCATTGTGAAGTGGCATATAAGTCTAAGGGCTATGGCTGTGGCTGTATTGTTGTGATGCTCCTGGGGGGGGGGGTTCCTACCTTATGGGCCGTCCTGATGTAGCCTTGATTTGCCCCCCCAGCGTGGAAGGGGGCGAGCTGTTCGAACGGATCATCGATGAGGATTACCAGTTGACGGAGGTGGATTGCATGGTGTTTGTGCGTCAAATCTGCGAAGGAATTCTTTTCATGCATCATATGAGGGTGCTGCACCTGGACCTCAAGGTAAGCAGTCCCGGGGGGGGGGCAGGGCTGAGGGAGGGCAGGATGGTACAGAAGGCCAAACCTTGTGGGAGGGCTGTGGGCTCAACCGATGGGAGCAGCGTGCCAGGGATCCAGGCATGGTGGCCTTCTCTAGATGGCTCCCCAGAGGGGACCAGGCTGAATGTAATTGAATAACCGTATAACAGAGTTGGCAGGGACCTTGGAGCAGTAAACCCTAAACGATTTGGTTGTCCAAAATCTCTTCTTGAAGACCTCCAGTATTGTAGCACAAATATCCTCTGGAGGCAAGTTGTCCCACTGGTTAATTGTCCTCACTGTCTGGAAATTCCTCCCTAATTGCAGGTTGCTTCTCTCCTTGATGAGTTTCCGTCCATTGCTTCTTGTCCTGCTTTCAAGTGCTTTGGAGAATAGCTTGACTCTCTCTTCTTTGGGCAGCCCCTCAAATAGTTGTCTACGTGGACAGATTAGCTATCTAGAATCACTAATCTGTGCTCTTCAAGCAGAAATCGGGTGCCCGATTCAGCCATTCCACTCTATTGAGCTGCCACACCATCAGTTCCCTCCACCACAAAAATCCTGCAGGAGAAGGGCAGTATGGACAACCGTGGGATCTGGCAGGGTGAGAGCTGTGAACCATAAACACAAAGCTTTTGCTGTGTCCCAGCAGAACAGCTGACCTTAAGAGGGACTCTAAAGTGACAGGTCAAGATAGTTGTGATACTGATAACTCAAATAAGCAGGGGTCGTGGTCCGAGATGACGAACTTACTTTGGAAAGGGGAAAGTGGTTGATGGCACAACCAGCCAGATGTTCAGCCTGGAGTTGGCATTTCTCTCCACCTATCAACTCCTTCCCAAGGACCTGGGATTGCCATTGTAGTTCAGCCGCCTTTTGCAATTGACTGATGGTGATATTGTCAATGCCGATATTGTTATTATTATTATTATTATTGTTGTTGTTGTTGTTATTATTATTGTTATTATTATTATTATTATGGTTGGCTTGCACAATCAGACAGATATTTAGACTGGATTCGGGACTTTTGTCCCTCACATCACGTCCTTCCCAAGGACATGGGATAGGCAGATATGAATGTTCGATGGGGTTAAAGATACCATTGCAGGATGTCAGCTGTTCCAAGTAAAGCTGCCTTTTTGCAATTGACCAATAGGGATATTGTCAAGATCGATAGTGTTCAAGGATGCTCCAGTTGGGGTTTTGGGATTGTACCCAAAACAGCCAAGAAAGCCAACGCAATCCTAAACTGCATTAAGAGAGGAATATAATCACGATCAAGGGAGGTACTGATACCACCCTGTAAAGCCTTAGTAAGACCACACTTAGAGTACTGCATCCAGTTTTCGTCACCATACTATAAAAAAGATTCAACATCTAGACTCTAGAAAGAGTGCAGAGAAGAGCAACCAGGATGATGAGGGGAGAAGAGCAACCAGGATGATGAGGGGACTGGAGGCTAAAACATATGATGAACAGTTGCAGGAACTGGCTAGTCTAGTGCAGAGAAGGACCAGGGGAGACAGGAGAGCATCTTCCAATATTTGAGGGGCTGCCCCAGAGAGGAGGAAGGGGGTCAAGCTATTCTCCAAAGCACCTGAAGGCCAGACAAGGAACAATGGATGGAAACTGACCAATGAGAGATTCAACCTGGAAATAAGGAGGAATTTTCTGACTGTGAGAACAATTTAACCAGTGGAATTGTCAGCTCCGGAAGCCGTATTAGCCCCGAAGCTTCCATGCTGCCACTTTCTCCTGTGTGGGAAAGGAGGAGGGGGGATTTTCATAGAGGGAAATAGCATTCTTCCTTTCAGTCAAGGCCAGGGTGGTCCTGCAGCTGGAGAAGGAGTGGTTGGAGTGATGTCTCAAGATGGGACGGATGGGGATTGGAGCATTGTGATGGACTGATTTTTTTTTTTAATTGGATTTATATGCCGCCCTTCTCCGGAGACTCAGGGCGGCTTACAATGCGTTAAGCAATAGCCTTCATACTTTTGTATATTTTTATACAAAGTCAGCTTATTGCCCCCACAAACTGGGTCCTCAATTGACCTACCTTAGAAAGGATGGAAGGCTGAGTCAACCTTGAGCCTGGGGAGATTCGAACTTACTAATTGCAGACAGCTGAATGTTCCTTCCTTCCTTCCTTCCTTCCTTCCTTCCTTCCTTCCTTCCTTCCTTCCTTCCTTCCTTCCTTCCTTCCTTCCTTCCTTCCTTCCTTCTTTTTTTAATTTGATTTATATGCTGCCCTTCTCCGGAGACTCAGGGCGGCTTACAATGCGTTAACCAATAGCCTTCATACTTTTGTATATATTTATACAAAGTCAGCTTCTTGCCCCCACAAACTGGGTCCTCAATTGACCCACCTTAGAAAGGATGGAAGGCTGAGTCAACCTTGAGCCTGGGGGAGATTCGAACTTACAGTCATTGCAGGCAGCTGGTGTTTAATTACAATGCTTTAGTCTGCTGAGCTATCCAGGCTCTTGAGGGGATGGTTTGGGGGTTTTTGATTTACTGAGGGGAAGACCCGGAACTCTCAGATTCGGCTTTTCCCAGATGTGCCAATTGAAAAGAACTTGGAGAAATGCTTGCTTGGGAGTTTTTAATTGGGGAGGGCTTGTTTCTGGAACGCTGACAGGAACTCCTTGCCTCCAGAAGTGGTGGTGGGGGGCTCCAAAACGGGAAGTTTTTAAGAAAAGCCTGGACAGCTATTTGTCGGAAACGATATAGGATCTCTTGGACTAGAAGGCCTCATGAAGAACGGCTGCGGGATTTGGGTTTGGCTAGTCTGAAGAAAAAGAAGAATTAGGGGGGACACGAGAGCAGTCGTCAAGTATCTGAGGGGCTGCCCCAAAGAAGAGGGGGTCAAAGCCCCTGAGGGCAGGACAAGAAGCAACGGATGGAAACTCATCAAGGAGAGAAGCAACCTGGAATTAAGGAGAAACTTCCTAACTGTGAGGACAATTAGCCAGTGGGACTGCTTGCCACCGGAAGTTGTAAGTGCTCCATCACTGGAGGTTTTCAAGAAGAGATTGGACCACCATTTGTCTGAAATGGGACAGGGTCTCCTGCTCGAGCAGGGGGCTGGAGTAGAAGACCTCCAAGGTCCCTTTCAGCTCTATTCTTTTTATTTTATTTTATTTTATTTTATTTTATTATTTTATTTTATTTTATTTTATTTTATTTTATTTATTTTATTTTATTTTATTTTATTTTATTTTATTTTATTTTATTTTATTTTATTTTATTATTTTATTTTATTTATATTTTATTTTATTTATTTTATTTTATTTTATTTTATTATTTTATTTATTTTATTTTATTTTATTTTATTTTATTATTTTATTTTATTTTATTTTATTTTATTTTATTTTATTTTATTTTATTTTATTTTATTTTATTTATTTTATTTTATTTTATTTTATTTTATTTTAAAACAAACCTTTATTAAGACTTTTAAAAAAAACATTTAAAATATACAAATTTCTCTTAGTCAAAAAACAAAAAAAACCCAAATTTACATATACTATACTCAACTTCACATATTGACTAAATTTCTATTTTTTTATATACATATATACATACACACAGTAATTTATTCCTACTATATCCATCTGACAGTGCTGTTTTTAATTGGGTTAATTTCTTCCAGATTCCATCTTTACTCATTTTCCCCCTTCCTCTGATTTGTCCACTGGTACCATTTATTCCATATTAATTTGAATCCTCCTTATCTTTTAGTTGTAAAGTTAGTTTGTCCATTTCTGCGCATGAAAATATTTTCTGTATTACTTCCTGTTCTGTTGGCAAGCGATCACTTTTTCCACAATTGCGCTAACGATAACCTAGCCGCCGTGATTATATGTAAGATTAAATATTTAATATCTTTTCTAATATTCCCTTTAATCATGCCTAGTAGGAAAACCTCAGGTTCTAATTCAATTTCGTATTTCGTTATTTCTTTTTATCCACGTTTTTCTGCTTTTTTTTTGTGGGTTCTTTGCCTTTTGTGATCTTCTCCGGTTCTTCCTCTTCTCTTCTGCTGTCCGCCCATCCAGATTTTTTTGTCTTTCTTATTGACAGTTGTTAAGTCTGAGATGTTGAGTGGCAGGTGCCTGTCTCTTTGCTGCTGTTAACATCGCCATTAGAGAAGAATTGTCTTTTGTCAACTCTCCTCTCCTGACCCCTCCCCAAACACCACCTATTCACTCTCATGTGGACACCCCTTTTCTCCTTTCTCTGCAGCCCGAGAACATTCTGTGTGTGACGGCCACTGGCCACATGGTGAAGATCATTGACTTTGGATTTGCCCGAAGGTAACGGGGGAACCAGGGAGGGCCGAGCTTCCTCTGACCATGTGCCAAGGACAAACCCATTTTGGTTTCTCTCTGTCTGACCACGAGCATCCCTGACATGCTCTCTTCCGCTGGGGTCCTTGGTGCTCTCGGAGGTGGGTGGCTTTCTTGCAGAGGTTTTATGACCTGGCGAGGTAACATCATCAGTGCTAGAAAGGAGTGGGGAGGATGAGGAGAAGGGAGGAAGGAAGGAAGGAAGGAAGGAAGGAAGGAAGGAAGGAAGGAAGGAAGGAAGGAAGGAAGGAAGGAAGGAAGGCTTTAATGTAGAAGGAAGGGGAAAAATACTGATTTTGAGGGAAGGAAGGAAGGAAGGAAGGAAGGAAGGAAGGAAGGAAGGAAGGAAGGAAGGAAGGCTTTAATGTAGAAGGCAGAGAAAGGAGTGACGAGGATGAAGAGAAGGAAGGAAGGAAAGAAAGAAGGAAGGAAGGAAGAAAGAAAGAAAGGAAAGGATGGAAGGAAGGAAGGAAGAAAGGAAGGAAGGAAGGAAAGATGGAAGGAAGGAAGGAAAGGAAGGAAGGAAGGAAGGAAGGAAGGAAGGAAGGAAGGAAGGAAGGAGGAAGGAAGGAAGGAAGGAGGAAGGCTTTAATGTAGAAGGCAGAGAAAGGAGTGACGAGGATGAAGAGAAGGAAGAAGGAAAGAAAGAAGGAAGGAAGGAAGAAAGAAAGAAAGGAAAGGATGGAAGGAAGGAAGGAAGAAAGGAAGGAAGGAAGGAAAGATGGAAGGAAGGAAGGAAAGGAAGGAAGGAAGGAAGGAAGGAAGGAAGGAAGGAAGGAAGGAAGGAAGGAAGGAAGGCTTTAATGTAGAAGGCAGAGAAAGGAGTGACGAGGATGAAGAGAAGGAAGGAAGGAAAGAAAGAAGGAAGGAAGGAAGGAAGAAAGAAAGAAAGGAAAGGATGGAAGGAAGGAAGGAAGAAAGGAAGGAAGGAAGGAAAGATGGAAGGAAGGAAGGAAAGGAAGGAAGGAAGGAAGGAAGGAAGGAAGGAAGGAAGGAAGGAAGGAAGGAAGGAAGAATGCTTTAATGTAGAAGGCAGGGGAAAAATACTGATTTTGAGGGAAGGTAGGAAGGAAGGAAGAAAGAAAGGAAAGAAGGATGGAAGGAAGGAAGGAAGGAATGGAAGGAAGGAAGGAAGGAAGGAAGGAAGGAAGGAAGGAAGGAAGGAAGGAAGGAAGGCTTTAATGTAGAAGGCAGGGGAAAAATACTGATTTTGAGGGAAGGAAGGAAGGAAGGAAGAAAGAAAGGAAAGAAGGATGGAAGGAAGGAAGAAAGGATGGAAGGATGGATGGATGGAAGGAAGGAAGGCTTTAATGTAGAAGGCAGGGGAAAAATACTGATTTTGAGGGATGGAAGGAAGGAAGAAAGAAAGGAAAAAAGGATGGAAGGAAGGAAGAAAGGAAGGAAGAAAGGAAGGAAGGATGGAAGGAAGGAATGGAAGGAAGGATGGAAGGAAGGAAGGCTTTAATGTAGAAGGCAGGTAAAAATACTGATTTTGAGGGAAGGAAGGAAGGAAGGAAGGAAGGAAGGAAGGAAGGAAGGAAGGAAGGAAGGAAGGAAGGAAGGAAGGCTTTAATGTAGAAGGCAGGGGGAAAATACTGATTTTGAGGAAGGAAGGAAGAAAGAAAGAAAGGAAAGAAGGATGGAAGGAAGGATGGAAAGAAGGAAGGAAGGCTTTAATGTAGAAGGAAGGTAAAAATACTGATTTGGGGGGAAGGTAGGAAGGAAGGAAGGAGTGGGCTGTGTGGTCCTTGGCACTCTCTGAGCTTGGTTCTTTTCTTGGAGACATTTCATGACCTGACTAGGTAACATCATCAGTGTTAGAAGAAAACAGAACGTTTAATTCAACTACCTAGGCTCAAGAAATAGCCAGGCTCCCGGTGTTTCTTTTCTGTGGGAAACAGGTCCAAATGGATCTCTTGAGTGTTTAAGCTTGCAGACCTGGGTTAGGGGGTCCTTGTTTGATGCACCTTTACCTGTAAGGTGTGTGTGTGACATTCTGTGTGTGTGTGAAAAGGGTGGATTGGAGAAGCCTAGTTCGTACCAATACCAATTCTTTTCCCCATTCCAGTTCAACCCCCGAGGAAAAACTAAAAGTTAACTTTGGCACCCGGAATTCCTGCCCCCAGAGGTGGTCAGCTATGAGCCCGTCTCCTACAGCAGTGACATGTGGAGCATGGGGGTGATCGCATATATGCTGTGAGTTGGGGGTGCAGGGGGGGGAGCCTAAATCTAGGGGTTTGCAGCATGCATCCCGTTGCAAAAAATCTCTGGTTTAAGTTAACAAAAAAAAAATCTCTGCATTTTTTTGCAACGGGATTTTTTGCAACAGGATTTTTGCAACGGGATGCATGCTGCAAATCTCTGCAGCATGCATCCCGTTGCAAAAATCTCTGGTTTAAGTTAACAAAAAAACCCCAAAAAACTATATGAAGAACGGTTGCAGAAATAGGGTTTGGCCCTATTTCTAGGGGGGACAAGATAGCAGGATCCCAGTAGTTGAGGGGCTGCCCCAAAGAAGAGGGGGTCAAATTATTTTCCAAAGCATCAGAAGGCAGGAAAAAAAGGGACCGATGCGGTTGGCCTAGAGGTAGCGCTCTCGCCTCACAATCAGGAGGCTGCGAGTTCAATCCTAGATAGAGTCAGATATTTCCCTCTCTGGGCACAATGAGAATATATCTGCGGAACAAATCTCCGCATTGGCGACAGGAAGGGCATCCGGGCAGGAAACACTCTGCTAGCTCAGTTGCCCAGACTCCACCCCGCAAGGGATTATGGGGTCCTTAAACGATGATGATGATCAGAAGGCAGGAAAAGAAACAACGGATGGAAACTAAGCGAGGAGATAACCTGGAATTAGGGACAAACTTCCTAACAGTGAGGACAGTTAACCAGTGGAACAGCTGGCCACAGAAGTTGTGGGTGTTTCCATTAATGGAGGCTTTTAAGAAGATTTTGGAGCGCCACCTGTTTCAAATAGTATAGGGGCTCCTGTTAAAGTAGGGGGATGGACTAGAAGACCTCCAAGGTCCCTTCCAGTTCTATTCTGATTGTCCTGCAGAAGGTTTTGTGTTCTCATCGTCTCTCTTTCTCTCTCTCTCTCGTCCTCCCTTCCAGGTTTGAGTGGTTTCTCCCCTTTCCTGGGGGACAATGACACAGAAACCCTCAACAACGTCCTGTTGGCGGAGTGGTATTTCGACGAGGAAGCCTTTGAGGGCATCTCGGACGAAGCCAAGGATTTCGTCTCCAACTTGATCATCAAGCAAAAAGGGTCTGTGCTTTGGAGAGCAACCTTCCAGATAGGCGGAGGAGTCAAACAGGGAATTAACATAGAATCAGTTCCTAAATACAAGAGGGCGAAGTCTGGCCCACCAGCCCTGAATGCCTTGGAACAGGGGTCTTAGAACAAGGGTCTCCAGCCTTGGCAACTTTAAGCCTGGCGGACTTCAACTCCCAGAATTCCCCAGTCAGCATGTGAAATAGGTTGGGCCGAAGAGAGAGGAACTGGCCCAAACTCACCCAGCTGGTTCATGCCTGAAGTGGGATTAGAACTCAGTCCTCCTGGTGATTGGTCCACAGTCACTTAGCTGGCTTTCATGCCTGAGGCGGTACTAAAACTCACCATCTCCTAGTGATTGGCCCAAAGTCACCCAGCTGAATTTCATGTTTAAAATGGGACTAGAACTCACAATCTCCTGGTGATTTACCCAAAGTCACCCACCTAGTTTATGTTCCTAAGGCGGGGCTAGAACTCACTGTCTCCTGGTGATTGGCCCAGAGTCACCCAGATGGTTCATGCCTGAAGTGGGACTAGAACTCACTGTCTTCTGGTGATTGGCCCAAAATCACAGCTGAATTTCATGCCTGAGGTGGAACTAGAACTCACAGTCTCCTAGTGATTGGCCCAAAGTCACCCAGCTGAATTTCATGCCTGAGGTGGAACTAGAACTCACAGTCTCCTAGTGGTTGGCCCAAAGTCACCCAGCTGAATTTCATGCCTGAGGTAGAACTAGAACTCACAGTCTCCTGGTGATTGGCTGAAAGTCACCCAGCTGAATTTCATGCCTGAGGTGGAACTAGAACTCACAGTCTCCTGGTGATTGGCTGAAAGTCACCCAGCTGAATTTCATGCCTGAGGTGAACTAGAACTCACAGTCTCCTAGTGATTGGCCCAAAGTCACCCAGCTGAATTTCATGCCTGAGGTGGAACTAGAACTCACAGTCTCCTGGTGATTGGCTGAAAGTCACCCAGCTGAATTTCATGCCTGAGGTGGAACTAGAACTCACAGTTTCCTAGTGATTGGCCCAAAGTCACCCAGTTGATTCCATGCCTGAGGTGGAACTAGAACTCACAGTTTCCTAGTGATTGGCCCAAAGTCACCTAGTTGAATTCCATGCCTGAGCTGGAACTAGAACTCACAGTCTCCTAGTAATTGGCCCAAAGTCACCCAGCTGAATTTCATGCCTGAGGTGGAACTAGAACTCACAGTCTCCTGGTGATTGGCTCAAAGTCACCCAGCTGAATTTCATATTTAAGATGGGACTAGAACTCACGAACTCCTGGTGATTTATCCAAAGTCACCCAGCTAGCTTTCGTTCCTCAGGCGGGACTAGAACTCACTGTCTCCCACTTCCTAGCCTGGTGCCCTAACCAATAGACCAAACTGACTCTACGTATTCAAAAGTTAGAACTCAACAAGTTTACCAGTTTCCTGGTGACTTTAAACCTGCATTAAAATAACATAAGAGCCACCCTCTTATCATAGAGAAGTGCCAGGATAGAAAGAAGGGAGCCTGGCAGAACATGGCACCAATGCCCGCTGTGCCAGTCCAGCGAGATTAAATGTTAGAAAACTCTTTTGCCATCTGCAACGCTCCCGAGATGCTGGTTTTGTCTGGCCAGAGGCTGCTACCGGTAGTCTCGACTTAACGAGCACAATTGAAGCCCCCGCACTTCTGTCGTTAAGCGAGACATTGGTGAAGTGAGTTCCGCCCCATTCTACGACCTTTCCGGCCAAGTTATTAAGTGAATCGCTGCCGTTGATAAGTTACAAACGAGGTCGTTAAGTGAATTTGACTCCCCCGTCGACTTTGCTTGTCAGAAGGTCGCAAAATGTGACCCCCACGACCCTCGGACACGGCAACCGTCGTAAGTACATGCCAGTTGCCAAGCACTACAGTTTTGATCCCCTGATCATGGGGGACGCTGCAAAGTTGGCAGCTCTGAGAAACGGTCCCAAGCCAAGTCCCTTTTTCAGTGCTTTGAGCGGCCACTAAACGAACCGTCGTAAGTCGAGGACTACCCTCTAATGCCTTCTTTTCTTCCTCCTCTCTTTCCTCCCTTTCTCCAGTGGGAGGATGAGTGCAGCCCAGTGCCTCCAGCACCCCTGGCTCAACAACCTGGCCGAAAAAAGCGAAGCGAGTCAACCGTCGCCTCAAATCTCAGGTTCTGCTCCGGAGATACGTCATGCGACGTCGCTGGAAGGTAATGGCCGTTTGGGAGGGGCAGAGGGGGTCCGGCTGGCCCGCTGCGGATGCTTTGTGGAGCGGGTAAATATGCGGAGTGGTCAGAAAAGTCAAGATGGCGGCCATGCGGAGGCGAATTGACCCTCCCACTGCTTTTTACAAGTAGTCCTCGACTTACGACCACCAAATTTGAGCCCCAAATTTGCATCGGTCTCTGTAGTGAAGCAGAGTGACTGCCCTTAGAAAGGCATCTGTACTCTCATTATGTACTATAAATCAGCGTTTTCTCCATCTTGAGAACCTACAGATAGGCGGACTTCAAATCCAGAATTCCCCAGGCACCATGGTTGGACTTCAGTTCCAGAATTCCTCAGCCAACTTCCTGGTTGGGGAATCCTGGGAGTGGAAGCCCACTCAGGTTTTCTAGAGGATTCTGGAAGTTGATTCCCTTCGTGCTTCTCTGGGGAATTCTGGGAGCTGAACTCCATCCGTGTTAGCTGAGGAATTCTGGGAGTTGCAGTCTATCAATGCTGGCCAGGGGATTCTGGGAGTTGTTGTGTCTACGCTAGCTGGGGATTTCTGGGAGTTAAATCCATCTATGGTAGCTACCAAGGGGATTCTGGGAGTTGTTGTTTACGTGTGCTGGCCAGGGGATTCTGGGAGTTTGAGCTCCAACCATGCTAACTGAGGAATTCTGGGAGTTGAAGTCCCTCCATGCTGGCCTGGGGATTCATGCTGGCCAGGGGATTCTGGGGGTTGAAATTAACACCTACTGGCTGGAGGATTCTGGGAGTGGAAGTCCACCCATGCTGGCCAGGGGAATTCTGGGACTTGAAGTCCACCCATGTTGGCCAGGGGAATTCTGGGATTTGAAGTCCACCCATGCTGGCCAGGGGAATTCTGGGACTTGAAGTCCACCCATGCTGGCCAGGGGAATTCTGGGACTTGAAGTCCACCCATGCTGGCCAGGGGAATTCTGGGACTTGAAGTCCACCTATGCTGGCCAGGGGAATTCTGGGATTTGAAGTCCATCCATGTTGGCCAGGGGATTCTGGGACTTCAAGCCAATTCCTGCAGCTTTGGGGATTCTGGGAGTTGAAGTCCAGATATCTTGAAGCCGCCAAAGTTAAGAAACACCATTAAACACCCCTATATTTGCTGACTGCTTATTTTATAAGTAAGTTTTGCAAATGTGAATTTCCTCGGAGGCTGGATGAGTGGCCTCCCCGATGACCTTGGAGTGCAGGCAACAAGTGCTTTTTGCGCAGCCAAATTTTGATGTGAATTTGCAAGGACCGACGCTCTCTGCATCATCTGACCCCGGAAAGGAATTTTGGGTTGAGCACAAGTGAAAACGGTTCCAATTTTGCCTCCCGGGTCCAAAAATATTACATCCAACTTCATCCTTCATTTTTGGATTTTGTACCCAATTAGATCGTCTGTCACACAAACTTATTAAATAAGCTTCCTAAAAAAATTTAATCCCGGCCATCAAAAATGGCCCCGAAAAGAAATCCACAGCAATGATCCCCCCACCCCACTCCCACTCGCCAGGCCCCAGGGCTTCCTATCCCACTCAACAGCCAAATTTTGATCCAGACGGTCCCTCTACTTACGACGACAATTGAGCCCAAAACTTCCATTGCTAAGCGCGACAGTTCTCCAGAGAACGTTGCGCCATCTTACAACCTTCCTTGCTCCGTTATTAAGCGAGTCACTGCGGTTGTCAAGTCAGTCATACAGTCGTTAAGCGAATCTGGCTACCGCATGGACTGTGAGGTCACAAAAGGAGACCAGATAACCCCAGGACACTGCAACCGTCATAAGTCCATGCCAGTTGCCGAGCGTCTGAATTCGGACCACGGGGAAAGGCTGCAATGGTCATTAAGTGTGGAAAAAGGTCCCGAGACACTTTTTTCAATGCCATTGTAATTTGGACAGTCACTAAAATAAAACAGGCGTAAGTCGAGCAGAAGTATAAGAACACCGTTCGGTCTTTTTTTTTAAGACGGCAAAAAAAAAAAAATCTAAATTCCCTCCCTGGATAACTCCCAAAACTCCAGGCCAAGCCAGCTCCCCTCTTCCTCCCTCAGAGCAGCAGAAAAAAATATGAGGAAAAAAAAATATCTGCCAAGTAGATTTTAAAAATGCCAAGTCGCCATTTGCAGAATTCGTTCGTGTTCTTGGATGCTCCTTCACCGCCCGCCTTTCTCCCCCTCCCCCCCGAGATTCCATTGGAAGTTCTCCTTGGAAAGCAGGGGTTTTGGGGGGATGTAATCTGATTTTTTTTTAAATTTACTATTTATTCAATTATTTATTTAATTACATTTTGATACCGCCCTTCTCCCGCAGGACTCAGGCGGTGTACAGCCGAAGTAAAAACACCATGCATGCGCCATGAATTTAAAAAAAGTTTAAAAAGTATTAAATAGTTTGGCCCAAGTTTGTTAAAAAACCCCAAAATAAAATAGCGAATTAAAAATTGCACTTATTTCGTCAGCCCAGCCTGTTGGAATAGTAGAGTTTTATTTATTTATTTATTTATTTATTTATTTTTATTTATTTATATGCCGCTCTTCTCCGGAAACTCAGGGCGGCTTACAATGCGTTAAGCAATAGCCTCCATACTTTTGTATATTTTATACAAAGTCAGCTTATTGCCCCCACAAACTGGGTCCCTCAATTTACCCACCTTAGAAAGGATGGAAGGCTGAGTCGACCTTGAGCCTGGCTAGGATTGAACTCGCAGAAATTACAGGCAGCTGAAATGTTATTGCTGCCTTTAGTAGGAGGCATTAGCCCCCTACGCTACACAGGCTCCTTTAAGGGCACGGCGAAAGGTACGGAGGTCAGGGAACCTCCGTATCTCCAGGGAGCAATTCATTCCAGAGGGCGGGAGAGAAGGCCTCTCCCCCTGGGGATCGCCAGTCGACATAATTTGACCGACGGCACCCTGAGGAGGCCCTCTCTGTGCGAGCGTACTGGCCGGTGGGAGGCCATCGGTGGCAGAAGGCGATCTCGTAAGTTTTTCTAGCTATGCCTGGATTCTTATTGACCTGATAGTCTCTGAGCTTGTTTTGTTGGCTTGCAGACGTTTTGTTGACCCAACTAGGTAACACCATCAATGCTGGAAGTGAGAGTGTTTGCTCTCCTTTTTATGCCTTTTACGTGGCTTGCCCTGTGTGTGTGGTCTTCTTCTCGCTGGTTCCTTGATGAGGCTTGTTAAGGATATAGTTGTGAGTTAACCAGGACCGGTTACGAATAGAGTCTTTGCGCACGGAAACGGTGCTGAGAGTAAGTTGTGAACAAACGGCATACAAGCTGGTTTTTAAAGGAGTTTACTTACAGAGCAAAGCAAATTCATAGTCCTTTGACCAATCCAGCATAATCGATCCAGAGATACAAAACTTCTTACCGGTTCGTAGAACAAGACACGAATCATTCACGGACAATATAAAAACAGTTCGTAATAAATAAACGATGATCAAATCGACCGTGTAAAGGAGACCAAAGATAACTACAACATAGCAGCAGGGAAAAATATTGTGTACTGTCCACACTGACCACAATCAAGCTCTCCTTAAATACAGATGCTACAGAACTCATCCAATCAGCAATACTCTTAAAGCTGTATTCTACATATTCATACTATAAACATATAAAGTTGGCTTATATATATTTCTTGGCCAACTGGTTAGGCAATGACCATTTCCTAACGAGGCTGCTGTTCACTGTTTGATTGTTTGTCTGAGTTGGTAGTTTGCTTGATTGGGGTATTGATTGTTTACTGCTGGATTGCAAGCCACTCACACATAAACAAAGAGCAAACTTCACTCCCTTCTAGCCCTGATGATGTTCCCTAGTTAGGTCATAAGACGTCTGCAAGAAAACAAACTCAGAGAGGATCACCCAGTTCTCCTCCTTCTCCTGCTCCTCCTCCTCAAACCTCCCTCCATTCTAGCCCTGATGATGCTACCTAGATGGGTCATGAAATGTCTCCAAGAAATAACCAAGCTCCGAGAGCATGTAACCGTGATGGCGAACGGATGGCACGCGTGCCACAGGTGGCACGTGAGTCGTATCTGTGGACATGCGAGAGTTTCCCTAGCTCAACTCCAGCGTGTGTGTGTGCGTGCCGGCCAGCTGATTTTCGTGCCTTCTGGATCCATCTTCTGGAAGTTGGGAAATGGGCCATTTCTGGCCTCTGGAGGGTTTCCGGGGGGTTGGGGGAGGCCAAGAAAGCCCCTGGAGCCTGGGGAGGGCAAAAAAATGGCCTACCAGGCCCACCAGTAATCTTTTTGCCGCCGCATGCCAAAAGTGGGAGCCTACAGGGGGGGTATTGAATGCGACATCCCTCCACTGCCCCTGCTTTTGGCACACGACGGCAAAAAAGTTAGCCATCACTGGCAGATAACCTGAGCTACCGATATTCTCTTCTTCTGGTTCTCATTGTCCTGTTTCCTTCCAACAGAAAAACTTCATTGGCGTTTGCGCTGCCAACCGATTCAAGAAAATCACCAGCTCCGGATCCCTGACAGCGCTCGGGGTCTGAACTGGGGAGCGGGGGAGGGGGAGACACGGTACCGAGCGAAAGAGGAACGCGGGAGACCACCAACCCGAAGCTTGGGGACAGAATTGCGTTTGTTGTGCCCTGCCGTTTAGGGATGGTTTAGCAAAGGAGTAACGGGACTGGACGGCAGGGGCCCCGGAGCATGGGACCTTGTGGTGCAGAGATGCTCCCCGCTCTCCGTACAAAGCCTGCCCAGTCTCCTGCCTCTGCCTACCTGGCAGGTGAGCCCCTTCCCCCTCTCTCTCTCTGCTGACTTGAGCCTCGCCATCCCAGGGCTGCTTTGAAGGATTTTCCCGCTGAGAACTCATTAGGACTCAATGCTCCGCTGGAGTCTGCTTCTCCTTGCGCACTGCGCCATCCATGCCAGAGTTTTGGCTGCTTAAAGGACCCTCTTCCCTCACCGCAGGGAGCCGGGTTCCACTTGGGATATCTAGATGGATGTTGGGTCATCCAGGCGGAAGAGGGTCCTGGCATCCCTGCTTGGTGGGCATCTCTCCTGTCGGAAGGTCGTTTTTGAAACCTGGACTCTCTTATCCCGCAGACGGTACCTGCATTTTCCTGCCACTGTTGGAATTTTGGCTACCCAACCCATGCGTGCCTGTTTCTCCTCCACGGAGAATTTCTCCTGCTTTTTCTCCTTTGTAAAACGGTTTCTTTGCTTAAATTTGGAGTGGAAATGTTACTGGTGGACCGAGCTTAGGGAAATTCAGCCCTGCCTGATCACCCACCCACCCCAAGCACCTCCTCAATCCTGGCAGGTCCACGAGTCTCTCTCCTGAGCCATGGGGGGTCCCCAAAGGTTCTTCCTCCTTGAAAGGGCCACCTGGAGCCTCCCCCCAACCCCACTCCCTACCTCCTCCGAAGGGTAAAAGGATGATGAAATTCAAGGGCGAAAAAAATCAGGTTCTATATTTAGGCAAGAAAAACCAAATGCACAGGTACTGTATAGGTGGTACCTTGCTCAATAGTAGTTACTGTGAGAGGGATCTTGGAGTCCTAGTGGACAACCATTTAAATATGAGCCAGGTGTGTGCAGCAGCTGCCAAAAAAGCCAACACAGTTCTAGGCTGCATCAACAAGATCAAGATCACGTGAAGTGTTGATACCACTTTATAACGTCTTGGTAAGGCCATACTTGGAATCCTGCATCCAGTTTTGGTCGCCACGATGTAAAAAAGATGTGGAGACTCTGGAAAGAGTGCAGAGAAGAGCAACGAAGAGGATTAGGGGGGCTGGAGGCTAAAACATATGAAGAACAGTTGCAGGAACTGGGTATGTCTAGTTTGATGAAAAGAAGGACTAGGGAAAACATGAGAGCAGTCTTCCAATATCTCAGGGGCTGCCCCAAAGAAAAGGGAGTCAAGCTATTCTCCAAAGCCCCTGAAGGCAGGACAAGAAGCCATGGGTGGAAACTAATCAAGGAGAAGAAGCAACTTAGAACTCAGGAGAAATTTCCTGACAGTGAGAACAATTAACCAGTGGAACAACTGGCCTGCAGATGTTGTGAATGCTCCAACACTGGAAGTTTTTAAGAAGAGGTTGGATAACCATTTGTCTGAAGTGGTGTAGGGTTTCCTGCCTGGCAGGGGTTGGACTAGAAGACCTCCAAGGTCCCCTTTCAGCTCTGTTATTCTATCTTTCTAAAGATGATGCTATCCATTCAGACGTGATTGACTCCTGCTGATTCTGTAGGCCAGGTGGTCTCTCTCCACGCCTCCCGATCTTGAGCTGCTGCTTTGAATTTTCCGATGCTCTGGCCGGGTGTCAGCTTTGACAGTGTCCAGCCACCGAGTTCTTTGCTTCCTGGCTGCCTTTTTACTGCTAATTTTCCCAACAAAATTGCTTTCTCCAGAGAATTCCCCTGCATCACGTGGCCAAAATAAGTGAAGTCACGCTTTGGGATTTATTTATTTTTTTTTTGCCTTCCAGTGACAGAATAACAGATTAACAGATCAAAACTGTTTCTGGGAAAACTCAGAATAGCAGAGTTGGAAGGGACCTTGGAGGTCATCTAGTCCAACCCCCTGTCCCCAACCAGGAGACCCTACACTTACATTTCTGACCGATGGCAGTCCAGTCCCTTCTTGAAAGCCTCCAGGGATGAAGCTCCCACAACTTCTGAAGGCAACTTCTGCTCCATCGGTTGATGGTTCTCACTCTCAGAAAATTTCTCCTTATTTCCAGGTTGAATCCAGGGGTGAAATGCTACCAGTTTGGGCCAATTTGCCCGAACCAGTAGTAAAAAATGCTTTAAAAAACTTTTTTAAAATGTTCCCAAGATCGCACACCACAGCTGATCCCCCGCCACACACACACACACACACTGCTGTTCTACTTTACCTTCCCAAGCCTCCCTTTTGGTGCGAACTTCACATGCGTAGCCAGCAAACAGGTCGCAAACCGATTCAGATTTCACCACTGGTTGAATCTCTCCTTTTTTTCCCCCCCCAAAAAAGTTTTTATTTTTATTTCACATACACGTATTTACATGTACAGTCATTTATCCACCATTTTCCATTCGTCTTAACTTTCAATTTTTGCTTATTGGGGGTTGCTCTTTTACCATTTACCCTTCTATATTTTGCTACATCCTTTCTTCTTCTCCTCCCCTTCTCTTCCTTCCTCTCTCTCTCCTCCTACTTTCTTCGTTCTTCCTCTCCTTCTCTTTCCTGCTTTCCCTTCCCTTCCCCACTCCTCTCTTCTTCCCCCCTTCTAACCTTCTCTCCTACTCCTCTTTCCCCTCCCTTTTCTTCCTCTCCTTTTCCCTTTCTTCTCTCTCTCTCTCCCCTCTCCTCTCTTCTCTTCTCCCTTCCTCTCGCTCTTCTCTCTCTACTCCTTCCCCTCTCTCTTGTTGTTTCCCTTTTCAGTCAGTCTAGAATGATGTTTGACAGCCCCCAATTTTCTATTTATCTCTATTCTCATGTCTAGGTAAAAGGAAAAAAGGGAGTGGGGGAGTTAAAAGAGAAAAGGTGAGATTATTATAAAAATGTACACAAAGCCTGGATAGCTCAGCAGACTAATGCATTGTAATTAACTCAAGCTGTCTGTAATTACTGTAAGTTCGAATCTCCCCAGGCTCGAGGTTGACTCAGCCTTCCATCCTTTCTAAGGTAGGTCAATTGAGGACCCAGTTTGTGGGGGCAATAAGCTGACTTTGTATAAAAATATACAAAAGTATGAAGGCTATTGCTTAACGCCTTATAAGCCGCCCTGAGTCTCCGGAGAAGGGCGGCATATAAATCGAATTTAAAAATAAATAAATAAATAAAAATGATGAAATAGGTATCAATATTAATCAAATAAGAAATTGAAATGTGGTTGAATCTCTCCTTGATCAGTTTCCATCCATTGTTCCTTGTCTGGCATGTTTGGTGTTATATGCTCCATGGCTGCTTGTTAACCATAACAGAGCAGGAAGGGGACCTTGGAGGTCATCTAGTCCAACCCCCTACTCGTGCAGGAGATCTGTACTAGGGATTCGAACCGCCGAACTGCCAACCTTTCTGATCGACAAGCTCAGTGTCTTTAGCCACTGAGCCACCTAGTCAGTCCCTTTTGCTCTCCAAGGAACACGCAGACGCCTTCTCCAGCACCCCAGCTCAGAACGAGTCCCTTTTTTTCCTGTCTTGCTTTCTTAAAGTCCAACTTTCACAACTGTTGTATGTATGTATTGGAACAGAGGAAGCTACGTCCACCCCTAGCTACGCCTCACTGTATACAAATATACAAATTAAAAGGCGAAGTGGCCAAGGAAGGTGCCACAATCGACTACGGTGGTTGACACAGTCCATTTAACTGCGGATTCTTCCCAATGCAATTGCTTTCCACAGTCAATTCTCCCCCAGGTGACAGGGCCAAAATAAGTGAGATGCAGCTTTTGTGGGTTTGCCTTCCAGTCACCTGTCTGGTGCTACGTGTTCCATGTTTGCTTGTTAGTCCCCTTTGGTGTCCAAGGAACACGCAGGTGCCTTCTCCAGCACCCCAGCTCACACAATTGTCTTCCTGTCTTTGATTTTTTTAAGGTCCAACTTTCACAGCCATCTAGGATATCATAGCCGCCCTACCAACCCTTTCCTTTCCTTCTTCCTTTCCTTTCCTTTCCTTTCCTTTCCTTTCCTTTCCTTTCCTTTCCTTTCCTTTCCTTTCCTTTCCTTTCCTTTCCTTAATTTCCCTTCCCTTCCCTTCTGTCTTCCTTTCCTTTCCTTTCCTTTCCTTTCCTAATTCCTTTCCTTTC